>JASDQU010309362.1:45102-57823 GCA_032191745.1 Picea mariana
AGTCCTGAGAGTTCCAGCATTGAGATTCTGGACCAGTTGTGCTGGAGGCCCTGGAAAAAAGAGAAGGACTGCTTGAGGGATTACGTGGCAGAGAAGGGTTGAAGTCCATTCTCTCGGGGTGGTACAGGCTGGGTAGAAGAGAGCTGGGTACTTGGATTGTTGTGGGTGCTGGGAGACCTGTGAGAGCTTTAGAGCTGACTGGTTTTGGAACCCAAGTACACTCTGGAACCGTCCTTGTGGATTCATAGCACTGGCTCAGGGGTGACACTGCTGTTGAGATTTGGAGCAGTGGTGTCTACGGTTGGGTGGAACGTCCTTGGTCTGCAGTTAGTTGGTGTCGTCTTTCTTAAAGATAAGTGCTCTTTGTTATGGTATCATTTACACGCATATGAATGTATTTTCCGATGTATATTTAATTATCGTTTAATTGAATATTTAGACTATGCATGCTTGCTTACTATTGTTGTGCATGTTGTTAAAGTCTTTTCTTTTATGCATCCTTAAATTTTAAAAAGGTATCGGTAAGAGAAAAAATTCCAAGGGCGGGCTTGAAGGTAGCGTACCCCGACCTGTGGGTGGTTGGGGATGTTACACAGATAACTCTCAAGAGCTGTGGCTTCAAAAAGGGGTCTTTACGCTCTCTATTTTAAGAGGTGATTCATGGAGCATTATAAGTTCTATTATAGTTATCCAACTCTCAAGAACCTCTCTATTTTAAAGGAACCAAAAAGGATGCCAACACTATAGCTGGAAGGACATGCCCCCTATGATAACTGACCGATAGACATAAAAGCATTCAACACCAGCAACGAAAGCAAGCATTCAACACTAGCAACGAAATCACCTTCGAACAACTATAGGTGAGTCTTGTCAGCCCTCTAATTCCAACTTTGGTTATCAACAAATATGGTACAGATTATGCATGTATATGCAGTTCCAATTCCAGGAACATATCTAGGCAAGAGAAAAACTAGCATTTACTAAGGTATGCCATGTGTTCTACTAATAATTAGTCAGAATAGTGAATATATCACTTGATATAATAGATTAGAACATTTGACATATGGATACAATAACAATGAAACTCACTAAAATATGATATATTCACTTTGAACTGTGTAGCCTTTGTAGCCACCACTACTAGTGCTCAACTTCAACTGATCAGAGTATGTGTATCAAAGGATTATGTTGTTGAGACCTCAGTTGTTGCAGAGTGGCTTTCTTCTTCGGCTAGAGCTTCTTCCAGAGTGGCTTTCTTCTTCAACTAGAGCTTCTTGTAGAGTGGCTGAAAGTAGTTGAAGGTCATTTAATGTGTGAGTGTATCATCATGCATAGTAGCAAGCTTATCATCTACCAGCAGGAGGGAGGTCAAAAGTGTAAGGTTATTGTATTTGCAGTTGGCAAGGGAGAGGAAACGAGGAAACATGGGATCCCTGTTGTTGTAGGAAAGGGAGAGGAAAAATTCTATTATGAATGATCTCAAGTTCGGTGTGATAGCTATGGGCTTGACAACTTGATCTCAAGTGATAGTTGTGGGCTTGAAAACTCGCATGAAGCAAAATGTGTACATAGTATGTGTCAAAACAACCTAGTGTTATGCTAAGTTTGTCTAAACTTGGGAAAACAATGATATTAAAAACATTTAATGTCATGAAGTAATGTTAGACTTACGTCTAGTATTACTTTACTTGGACAAAATTACTTATGAAATATATGTCTTAAGGTCCTCTTAAGCTAAGATATCTTCAGCGTGTGCCTCGGGAAGAGGCCAAATAAGACCTCAAATTCAAAAGCTAGGATAAAACATGAAATTTGAGGTAGAAAGTTGTACGGATACGTAAAAACTTCGACTAAAATGTTTTTTTTTGCATTGGTTTGCATGCGGGGATTAGAAAACTGATTACTAATAGTCCCTCAGCCCAAAGGGCAGGGACTAATAATAGTCCCTCAACCTGAAGGGCGGGGACTAATAAAACTGAAATTGTACAATTGATCGTTAACATCGACCTTTTATGAGTGTGGGATAGTTGATCATACTCGTCTAAAACAACCAACATATACACATCAATTAAAAAAGGACAATAATTAAAAGGTGTGTGCAAGCTAAAGCAAGAAAAGTTACGGAGCAAGTAAAAGACTTAGAGATAGATGATTGCACGGATGCCCAAGAATTATTTATTCATAAATCAGGTTTTATGTAGGACTAATAGTAACCCAAACAATCGCAACAATCAACAAGCCTTCCAGTAAATAAGGTGTTTTATTAAATCAGTCTTGGAGAGACAGGTAATCTAGTGGATGGCACTAGTTGCTATCATTGTCACCATATTAAAAAGGATTCGTCAGCTGATTTTTACTTTTCTCTGGACGGGTGGTAGTGAAAATAAGCATCATCATTGTTGTCATTGGGATTCTATTGCTAAACCTAAATTGGTGGGTGGTTGGGGGCTGAGAAATATCTTTCTATTTAATAAAGCTCTGGCATCTAATTCACTCTAGCATGTGTTGTCACAAGATGGGATTTGGCATCAGGTTATTATTGGTAAATATATATTCACATCTTTCTGTCATGAGCTGGCTCAAACATACTTTTTACAGTCCGACAAATGCTCCTCTGATTTGGAGATCACTTTTGAAATTTATACATATCATCCAACATTGGTTATGTTGGAAACCTAGATCGGGCCACACAATCCATATTGGTCGGGATGTTATTCTGGGATTGGGGACTTCTACATATTTTTCATCGGATCTCTTGAATAAATTACATGAACATCATATATATTATCTCTTCCAAGCCAAGGGACTCATAGACCAGGGGGCTCTCAGTACCCAGTGGAAGAACTGCACAGACTTGGATCTTTCGGGGGACTTGGCTATTGAATGGGAGCATTACTATAAGGCACTACTTGGAGCAGGGATACAACTCAGGGAACACAAGGATGTACTGCTCTAGAATGGAGGCGATTGTTCTGGTAACATATCCGCCAAGAATCTATATGATGAAATTGCTTCTACCATTTGGATCCCGAAGTGTACAAGTCGAAGG
This sequence comes from Picea mariana, assembly GCA_032191745.1. Taxonomy (NCBI): domain Eukaryota; kingdom Viridiplantae; phylum Streptophyta; class Pinopsida; order Pinales; family Pinaceae; genus Picea; species Picea mariana. The sequence goes on from JASDQU010309362.1 coordinate 48,152, forward strand.
AAGCAACTTTGGCATTGGAATATTCCTTTGAAAATCAAAATTTTTACTTGGCTAGCTGCAGCCAATAAGATATTGACTTGGGAAAATATTTTACGTCGAGGTTGGGAGGGACCTAATATTTTCCTTCTTTGTCGTTTGAATTCTGAATCTGTTACACATCTTTTTATCGACTGTACTTTTACACAATAAGTATGGCACATACTCTCTATTGCCCTCAAGCTTTGGTCTACCTGGTTGGGCTCCTCACTAAAGATTAGTTTGGAGGACTGGGAAAAGGAGGAGTCACTGTTTCCACATCTTCTTGCCTTGGTCAACTAGCACATCTGGTTGGTGCGCAACATGGCTATCTTTGATCAGATTCCACTTTCTATCAATGATATATGCTACAAGACTCTGGGAGGTCTAGAGGGTTCAACGAGATCGAAGGATCCTTCTCCACACTTTTCATAGCCTACCTATCAACAGGGTAGGAATATTTCTTGGTTTGACGGTGCCTCACAAAACTATGGTCTACATTGTGGAGCAGGAGGTATGATCAAGCTCACAGATCACACCAAATTTACTTGGACCTACAATTGTGGTGAGGGTACTAATACCAAAGAGGAACTTCTCAGTGCCTGGGATACTCTTACTCTGGCTACCAGACTTAATATTCTGGATCTTCAAGTATCGGGCAATTCCAAAATTATTATAGATTGGCTTAACAACAAAGGCAAGTTACAAGTTATTGCCCTAGAATGCTGGAAAGATAGAATCTCTGAACTCATTAAAGGCTTTACTTAGATCAATTTCACTCATATTTTCATAGAATTAAATGAGGCTGATCATCGTTCGAAAAGTGATCTACAAGAACAGGTGGGGAATTTGACATACTACTAGTGGTTAGACAATTAGGTGGGGCCAACACAACATATATATCTATATTAGTGGTCATGAGAGATACAATACAAGACTTATTTTGGCATTTTGTTTAATATGTCGATAGATTTTGTAATGTCTTTACAGTCGGAAATATGAATCTGAGGCTTTATTTCTGGGTTGTCTACCTTGTATATTTGGCCAGATTATCATGTATTTGGGATTGGTGCATTGTCTACATCATGGGAAACAGTGATTGTAATACTGGTTTTTACCATATATTATTAATATAATGAGAAAATTTTCTTCTGGAAAAAAAGTGGGTGTTTACGAGAACATATGTTGTTCACACCAACTTAAATCCAAGGGGGATGAAGCCCCATACCGTGTAAATCCTTTACCAATGCCACACTCAGATTATCTGAAGGGCATCTACATTCATGGCAGTGTTAGTCATATAAACATTGGCAGAGAAAAACATTAATGAATTAAATAAATAGAATTTACCTCCAGAGTTAAGTGGCTTGGCTTTGATTTGACTCTTTTGTTGGACGGCAGGGTATTTTTTAAGGATTCAAATATTATACCTATGTATAGTATTTTAGGTGACAATTTTGGTTTGAAAAATCATGCATATAGATTGTAGGCGAATATTCAATAAAAAACATATAATTTACTATTTAACTTGTAATTTTTTGGTGAATATTATCAATTTAATCATATCTATGTAAAAAATAGGCAATTTTTTAACCAAATTGGTGAATATTTTTTCAGAAAATGTCCAAAAAATACCTAATTGGTGAATATATTTTTTCAGAAAATGTCCAAAAAATACCTAATTGGTGAAATTTTGCACATATATATAGGCGAATATTCAATAAAAAACATATAATTTACCATTAAAACTTGTAAATGTTTTGTGAATATTATCAATTTAATCATATCTATATAAAAAATAGGCGATTTTTTAACCAAATTGGTAAATGTTTTTTTCAAAAAATGTCCAAAAAATACCCAATTGGCGAAATTTCACATAGTTTTTTTTATTTTTATTTTTTAATAAATTTATGGAAATTTAAGCTAATTTTGTTTCAGATTTTCATTAGAAAGAAAAATAAAAATTGCAGCCTAATTGATGATAATAATTCTATATATATTTATACTTTTTACCTAAAATAAAACCCTTCCATGAATATGTAATAGGATTCCTAGCTCGATGGGTTAACTCGAGTGGTTGAGTGTTGTGAGTTACAAGCAGGAGGTCACGAGGTTAGCTCCCCGGGTTGGTTGCTTATGTAGATATTATTGAGCCTCACTCGATGCCCCCGTCGATTCAGGTTACCAAAAATGCAACCAACCGATTTACCTCTCGTACCATCATCGAAATGAGGGGAAGTTCTTGGAGGGTTTCCATGGATGTGTATTCCATTGAAAAAAGAAAAAAGTATAATAAGGTTCCTTAGCATTTTTTCCAAATCCATGATCACACATATTAAATTTTAGGGAGTATCTAAGCAAAATAATGTTGTTGTTTTTTGAGCAAAATTTCACAAATTTGGCTAAATTTTGTTTATTTTTATAAAAATTTAGGCTAACTTTATTTCATTTTTTCTACGGAAAAAAAACATAATTTTATTCATCCGAAGAGAACCAAACTACATCCTGCAGGTGCTTTAAGCACGTCTCTCATCCTTCGAAAAAAATATCCAAGTATACAAAGGCTAAAAATCCATAGGAGAGAATACAGCCTGAAGGCAACAGAGATCAAAAAGACATATACATCAATCCAAAAAGGAACAGGGATTGGCCAAGAGTCATAGCCCTCAACAAGAGAGAAAAGTGATGAGAGAAACAAACCAAAAGAAAACCCCGAAGACTAGATGGACTACGTCAGAGCGGTATAGCAACCACACACCAAAAGCACCATAAAGCAAAAAATACCAGGCAGATTCAACCCCACATACCAATTGCTAGGGAGAGGCCCAAAACACCACACGTCCAAAAGAAGGACCTCAAAGTGCTGACCCACTGGCCAAATCAACATTGCACGCCCATACTAAGGACCTCAAAGCACAAGCCTCATCAAAAATCAGATAAGGGGGTGGAAAACAAAGCACCAACAACCAACACATATGAACCCCGATCTGTGTATACATCAAACCCTAAACATACTAGAAAAATAAGAGAAGAGAACCGCATACTATAGGGAACAAACCCCCAAGAAAACCCTGCGGAGAGCGAGCGAACCTCCAATGAAAAACCAAATGCGGGACAGACCAGGTCTGAGCATCATTGAAACCCCTCAAAAGGAAGAGAGATTCCAAAATTACTTGACCCTCTGGCTGCAATATATCAGAATTCGACAATTTTTTTTTGAAACTAGAGCCAAGAAGCAAGGATATGCATCAAACCCTGTCAATGACCTCGAAACATAGAGGTAGATCAGGAAGTAGGCTCGTAAGGGATGGGGGGAAGCCCCACAGAGAATCAGTGCCACAAAACTGGAGGATGCAACCGACCTTGGCTTCAACGAAGAACAAAATGAAAAGAAAAAAGGGAAGGGCACAGAGGCATCGCCGAAACCCTCCCCTCCAACCAGAAGATCGCCCACACCTTCGTGAACAGGAGATTGAGCATTAGGGGGCAACTGTAAAAACACCCCACACCTCACAGAAATGATAAAAATAACTCTGGCACACTTCCTTGGGCACGCAAAATACCATAGCAGGTGAAAAATCCAAATCCACGCAGAGAGGGAAGCTTAGGCACTAGATCGGAAGAGAGAAGACGATAAAGAAACCCCATCCGCCGAGCTCGAGCAACAGATCCGAAAAATTGAATGTGGAAGTCTGTGGCTATGGTTTCCCCCAGCCGTAGACCCTAAGCTAAGTTGAGATCTTCGTATGAAAAAATCAATTATTCATCAAATTATATTATCTAAACTTAGATTCAGGATAACTTTATTTCATATTTTCATTAAAAAAAAATTAAAAAAAATTATAACCTGGTTTATGATGCCAATTCTCTATATATTTATACTTTTTTCTAAAATAAAACCTTTTCGTGAATATATAATAGGATTCCTTAGCATTTTCACCAAATCTATGATCAACATCTTAAATTTTAGGGAGTGTCTGCTACATATGATGTTTTAAGTAGCTATTGATACTCTTAGGTATACCATGAACTTATATTTGAAATATTTGTATGAGACAACATTTTTTTAATACTTTACTTGACTTTGTTTGTTCACTTATTTCAACATGTAGATGTATACCATGGTGCATATAGTGTTTTCACACGAGATTTTTAGAAAACCGAAGAAAATATTCCATGTATTCTAAATATATTTTCCATTGCCATTATTTTTTGTTGTAAATTCTCTCTAATTTCTATGAATGGCTGATTTTTTTCTAAATGTTCTAATATATAATTTATTATTATTATTTGTCAGTGATGCACAACTGACACTCAATTATTGGTGTTGTTGCCTAAGCTTCAAGGTAGTAATAAAATAATAATGGGTTATTGCCTAGCTGTAATGATAATTTTCTTTATAAATATGATTTGATCGCCTAATAGTTTGATACATTAAAATATACATAATATCCATTCAGTTGTATCATCTAGTTATCCAAAACATATACTAGTACTTGCGATTAAGCAAAATGTATTAGAAACTTTGATGCATCAACTATAATACTTCACATGGTAGAGATTTATTGTGATAAATGTCCTCATACATGGCTTTGTTAATTTGAATCATAGTCCCATCATCAATTGGGATTGAAGTCCACTCTTGAAGCTCATCCAATGACTTAATTGTGGGATGTCCGTAAATGGTTGGTAAGGCCAAGATACCCTGAAAAGGTTGATGCAAATAGTTGAATAAAGTAACCAACATAACATAATTCAACTTTCAAATTTACATGCATGCAAAAGATCAAGTGTTCAAGGAATTACATGAGAAACTAGGATTATAAGTGAAATAATGATGATGTAAGACTCAACAAGGTGTGGTCTTGGAACCTGTTGGTAAGAAAATTCCACCTTACACTTACTGTCTAGCCAATTGCTAATCAGTTTCAAGCTCTAACTAGAGAACATATTATATTTTTATTTCAACTTTTGGATGTATTGTTCTTTCATAACAAGATCACTCCTAAAACTCATCATGCAACCTTGTACGATTTTTCCAGGATATCACATTGTGTGCATGTATGAATGTGACTTGATATTCAAAGTCGAAATCTCCAACACAAATCTAAATTTATATGCTAAATCTGGCTCACATACACATGATACAAAGGGATATTTCCAACACCCAAAATATATTATGGTTGTCATATCATACTTCAAACATACTCTCCCTACCCATAAACCTTCCTTGCATGTATCAAATCAGAAGAGTAGATGTAAAAAGTATTCAAAGTGTTGAGGACCAACAACTCACTGTATGACTGATAAAACAAAAGTAAGGTGGAAATTTGGATCCCTGACATATACATGCAACAAACTACTCCCTTTGTATGATATGTGTAAACTGCCTAAGCAAGGCTTCCACAAATCTTCTACCATATTTATTACAAGGAAACATCCACAAGAAAGAAAAACTCTTCAATTTTGATATCACATTGTCATAAAAGAGATTTAGTGCCCATCATGGCTAGCACTTCAAACCCCAAAAGGAAAACTTTGCCATGATTTATAAAAATTTGGATACATTATGCCAAACAATGCATGAATAGAATTTAATAGATCTTAGTGCACACTAGGAGGATTCCCTATAGCCTGATGGGTGATTTGAGCAAAAAATAAATTAAATCAGTGACACTAACACCTTACAATTCTAGAGGCATCTTAGAAAGTTTGTGTAGGTAAGTTTTATTGTGACACTTCACAATCATATGCATGTTGAGCGTTTTTAGGGGCAACACTCATTACTCTTCTTCACAATCATTTTAGATTGTTTGTCTTGAGGTTGGATATCCTTGCTTTGTCTTTGGTTTTACTAGTTATGTTTACCTTTGGCATTCTTTCATTGTGGTCGATTTCCAAACCCAAAGTCTCTCTTAGTCTGTCGTCGAAACTTTTTTTTAATCTTGACAACATATTAGTAAGTGACTCCTAGTGAAGAGATGTCTGAAAACTCCATTTATGTTTCATTGCACCTATATAGACCACTACGGTGTTTTAGGAAAAAGTGTGACTTGAAGTCCCCAATACCCAACTTTGAGTGCAAGGTATGGAAGGTATTGGTGTGCTTTGGCATCACCTAGTCTTTCTCTTAGTGCAAAGTTGTCCATCCCATGCAATGGTCATCGTAGTTTCCAACATGCTAGAATTCCTCCTTGTGGGCATCAACAAAAGCCACCCAAGTGGGTTCTATCCAAAATACTTCAAACTCATATTTGACATTATGTACACAGTAAGTGTCCCACTGATATTTGACATGGCAAAGGGACTTAAGAAGCACAAGGGCGATCTTTTCACAGTCGAAAAAATTTGAATAGAGTAATAATCCTCTAGAAGACTTAATTGTTTTTCGAAAGCATATGCATTTATCTTGCCTTTAAACAAAGGAATGCCAAAGTTAACTTGTACCTTGAAGGGAATCATACCTCTGAACTGAGTGCTTGTTCAAGGTGCCTCTGTCACTATTAGGAGTCATCGAAGGATTTTCATGAAATTGTCCATCGAAGTGTTCCTTTATCATGTGACTGCTTCCTTGAGCAACATCTTGATGGGATCCCTTACTCTATCATCTTTCTTTTCACTTTCCATAAGAGGTCACTTGGGCCAACAAGGGGAGTCTTCACTAGGCTTATTTAGTTTGAGGCCCAACTCCCTAACCCTAACCTCATCGAGGACATGCATAGAAGAAAACAAAGGTAGATTGATCTGATACCACCAATCTATATTATGTTTTTTTTTAACCAAAACATAATATATATTCATTCAAGAAAAGGGGGTTTTGCCATAGTTTATAGCTATTTATAGATATATGTCCTTGAGTTCATAAGCATATTTGAACATGAGTATGAAAGAACAACAAAAATTTTGTAGTTGACTACATAAAGCTTGTTCCAGGTAGTCCTGTAGGTAGTTTGTTTTACATAAATTCCCAAAATATAGACTATTTTGAAATACATAGTTTCCGATAATCATAGGCACTTCCTTCTTCTTCCTGACCCTTGTTTGAATGAGGGGGACTTGGTCCTTCAATTTTAATGGGAGTCCTTTGTAGGTGCATCAATTATTCCTCCCTAAGAACATCTCGAAATTAATTCTTTGTTCTTTTATTGTTGGAAGTGAATGCTGAAGACTCCACCTGCTAGTTTATGGTAAGATTGTGCAACCTGGCACATTCAGACTTGAAAATTTATGTTCTCTTATTCTAGAACACTTCCTTGTTTCAATCAAATACTCTTCAAAGCTCTTGCAAATATATTCTATCCATGACACCTGTGTCTTTGCCAACTACCTACAAGGATCGTCGAAACAATGGATTATTATGCCATCTTTTTATGGATAAATTAATTTATGAAAATACATCCCATAATTCTCCCAGACTATAGGAAGAGCACTTCAAATATTCTCTTGGGTGCCACTTGAACTGCTTGGAATATGACACAACAATGAATTTAATTGTATTTCCACCTATATGTATCCATGATTGCTAAACCCAATTTCCCCGAGGTCTACATCTATATTGTATTCTCCTGAATGAAGAGAAATTTGGAAGCAAGGGTGGTCGACATGCCAAAAAGATCCAAGAACATACCCTTTGGACCTTTAAAATTATATAAGAATCTAGATGAGATTTATAGGAATTGGCTAAGGATAAAATTTGTAAGCAGACCAAAGAAGATAAGCACAAGATTTGAATCCAATCAATATAACAATCACACACATAAAACCATAGAGATACCGAAACAAAGAGGTGCCAAAGAGACAACTGAAGGGCATTGAGTTCCTTACCCCACCTGTCCATGATAAAAACCTGTGCTCAAACCTTGATGTTCCCAAAAATTCACCATCACAGTACAAGAACCCTAAGTTGCATACAAATAACACACAAGAGAGTTGGAATCACTTAAAGCCATGATGAATGATCCACCCTTGAAGTTTTGTCAGTGCATTAGTAAATGATGAATCATGGATGAGATTGAATTCATTAAGATCATTAAAGCGATGCACAAGGAATGACCTTATGCACAAATGCCCCATTTTTTTATTATCAAAGAACCTAGGCTAAGGTTTGATGCCTTCTTGGCTTGAAGATCTTCTTCTACATTTAATACCCCTTTAATGTGGAAGAATTAAATTCCTAAAAATACATTGAGATCCTAATGGGTTCTTGATACAATAGCCTTTAATTTGGCTCCTTCCAGGTTTGATTTCCTTATTAATGCCTTGACAATGTTAGGTAGCTAGGGAGGTAGTGGGGGGGGCCAGAGGGCCCATAATGATAATAATGGAGGCCATTCAATGTAAGGTGGACTAGGTCCACTATATTATTAAATAAGGCCCACTATGATAGTTATATATAATAAGTGTAAGAGGATTTCTTAAAAGGTTCTACTTCTAGAAGATTCCTACTCTAGAATGTTCTTAGGTGATGGTAGCACTATATAAAGGGGTTCAAGAAATGTAATTGGATATGAGGATAAGTATGGTATTTGGAGCGGTAGCTCAATAGGATGAATCTCCCTCGAAGAGGCAAGTGAACGGGAGAGGATCCCTTCCATAATAGGATTCATTGTATGGTGTTTCCCTACCTCAAGGGTTTAATAATAATAAAGGAGATTTTGCATATTGTTCTTCTATATATATTGTGTATTTAGTATTTGTGGTGATTACATTTGTAGATCTACATATGTACTTAACAAGTGGTATCAGAGCACTTTCCTTGGCAGGAAGTGTGGGCAAATATTTTTATTTTTTGCAGATTTATTTTTTCGAAAAAAGAGGGCCACGACATTACGAACTATTTTTGTATGTTTTAGTGAAAAAATTGAAAGAACTGGTTGTATATCTGAGTTCCTCTCAAAAAAACACCCAAGTTAAAAAAATTCGTCTGAAACAGAGTCCGGGAAGTCAAGTTATTTGCATTTTAAAATTTGCAATTTTCAGGTTTTTTTTTTTTTTCATGGACAACCACGTGAGTTCTTTATTTATTTATTTATTTATTTTTATGTTTTTAATTTTTTATTTTTTATTTATTTTTTAAAGCATCTGATGCTAAATTTTTCAAAAGAAATTGCATATCTAAGTTCCTCTCACAATTTCACTCAATTTAAAAAAAAAAATCATCCAAATCAGAGCTCTGGAAGTGAAGATATCGTTGATTTAAAATCAACTATTTTTGGGGGGTTTTTCGTGATGGTGGCGAGACTGCAGAGTTCCTAACTTTTCATAGGGTGCTCAGATTGTTGTCAGATCAATGCCATTGAATAAATCATTTTAAGAGATTTATTTTGGTATATTTATGTGGTGTTTCCAATGGCGATTTCCTCCCAAACCCTCGAAGAAATTCTACAGATGACTGAAGCATTCAAAGCCCAATTGTATGACACATTATGTGGCACATTGCATGACCTTGTAGATGGCCTCAATGATAGTTTTTGTAGTATTCAAGATTCATTGGATAACATGCAAGAAAGATTTTTTATGGCAAATATCAGGGATGAATATAATAAAAAAATATATGCTTGGTATGATTTTGGGGCCGATTGTGATGATTGTTATATGGATAGTTTTCATTTATGGGATGACAACCACTTCCATATTTTATTTGATGACTCTACTCGA
>JASDQU010309362.1:70762-92867 GCA_032191745.1 Picea mariana
AAAGGATAAAGGAGGTGCATTCAACCTCAACGTGTCTCATCATCATGAGCTCTGAATTGCACTCATGGTTCTGGATATGAAAGGGCTCTCACCTCGCTTCATCACACGTGCATCATTCAATTAACCCCATCCCTTGAAATCTCATCTAAGGCATATCGAAATGAAGGTGGGATAATTGATTTATTGTTGGGTGTGAGTATTGTAGGTTGGACCACGATTTCACTGTATAGTGGTGGCCTAGTAAGGATTTCAATTAACTTATGGATCATTTTATGGCTTTTTTTCCTTCAATAGTTGTTTATATTTTGGGTTGGTGCATCGATTTCCTTGGTCCTTAAAACCCAAGGAATGTTTTTGGGTTTTATGGTTTGGTTCTTGATTCTCCCCAACTACTCAACCTCTTATGGAATTTTTAATTGTTTTATGGCTATTTTGTGGATTACTTGGGGAACTCTATGTATCGTGGAGAATTCATCCAAGGGCTTTCACTCTCCCATTTCTATTTTTGGTTATATTAGTGTGGTATTGGGTGGGTTTGTGTTGTTTCCCATAACAAGTTATCATAACCTTTGGAGCTCAAGACACAATCAATAGTTTGAGATTAACATTGTTAAATATAGACAACATCATCCTTACATCACAAAAATCATGGATTAAAAACATGTTCATGATATCCACAAGGCACTCAGGCATCATGAAAAAATTATGCAATGTAATAAGACCTCCATATTTTTAGTTACAACCAAGGTACATCGAAATGAGCATCATTGCAATGCAGATAATGCCACAATTATGGATGTCATTTCCTAGCAGAACCAACAAATTGATGCCATGGAATCTGAATGTCACTCCCTCAGAAATTTGGTATTAATTCTAAGCAAGAGGTCATAGTTGGTGGCCTCAAATCTGATGTCTACCACCTTTGTTCATCCTAACTTCATAGAGGATAAGATATTGCATCAATTGCTTGAAGTTTTTTTTTCTAGGTTACACTACTCGAAGAAAACCCTTGAGTACTTCCCCTCATTTCGAGGATGGTGCCCGGGGTAAACCCTAGAATCTTAAGGGCACAAGGCCGAATAACAACAAGGCTTGAATCCATTACAATAATAAACTCATTAAGAGCTAAACATGTCATTTGCGAGAATTGAACCTGTTTGAGGAGGATAACAATGATTCCTCCCAACCATCCAAGCTAAACCCAATTGACATCAATTGCTTGAAGATATGGACATAGGGAACTAGGAAACCCCCCTGAAAATCCAAGAGTCGAAGGAGACAACGACTCTCATATATTTTGATTATATCTTATGTTGAGAAAAGATGTTATGATTCTAGGAACTTTTTATAGAGTATATACATGTAAGAATCTTTGAGATAACGATTTTTTGAATCTTTGTTTTGTGTATATTCAACAAATAAGAAGTTGGGCATCCTCTAATTCTAACATATGTAACTATTGTTATTTAACTTAGGCTATAACTTTTTATATAATATAATATCTCCTAGTTTCTGTTAATTTTTTTTTTAGGTTTGGTTGTCCCATTTGAAGTTTCCATTTGGAATCTTAAGAATTCTTGGGCTTTATTAATGCGAAATGAAATTTGACAAAAGAATAATTTTATTAATGTTGCATATCGATCAATACATGGTGGCATAAACCCACTTAACACACAATTTGCCTTGAGAGATTCAAGGTTATTCATTTTAACAATACACAATCACTTTCATTGTGTTACTATTGTCAGTCACTTGCATTGTATTACTTGGATTATATAGTCCTTAGTAATGTTCTTTTTGTTTCTATTTACTATGAAATGTGGCAAGTAACTTTGGCCCATTTCCCTTTCATTTGGGTTTAATCGGAAGGAATTAGAATTAACCTTATTGAGTCACTATTAAGCCTACTTAAATAACCTACTAAGGCATAGCTTTCTTGTTTATTACCACAACATCAGTTGTACTCTTCTATAAGGAAAATAGAAGGAAAGCCATGTAGAGTATAGTAACAAAATCATGAATTATTTGAAATAGGAGTTTGTAGGAATTAAAGGCATGCTCATTGTATTTGGAGCAATATTTTTAGCCTTTGTCAGTTGCTTTTCAATATACATGCAATCTACTTTCCAAGATTGTGTTGCACACTAGAGATTACAGGATATTACAAGTGATAATAACCAATCAATTAAAGTAGGGTGGGTTAAAGAATAAGCCATGTGGAAATTATTAAACTCTTGGATTAAATATCAAGATTTTTTAAACATCTTTTTACGTGTTTATGGTCTTTGTGGAAATATGAGAATATAACACAATCCATAGATTACATTTTTATATAGGCATATCAACTTTTAGTTAAGAAAGATGGAAAATTTTAAATGCCTTGATTACAAGGTATTAAACATTTTAAAAATAGCTATGGGCTTATGGCCCTTGAGAAAGCATAATAATATAATACAAGTTCGACCATTAACATTCTTAGTTAAGAGATATAGAAATTTTCAAATGTAAAGGATGGTTTTAACAAATGCTAATAACTATCATCATTATTATTAAACATGTTTATATTTGGGTATTAGTTTCAATTTAATTTAGAAATGGTGTGTAATCTAAAAACAATGCCATCTCACTATAAGGATAACACTTTGTAGAAGAAATTTTATGGAATTTCCTCGAAAATTTATCCATTCTCTATTTATAGTGGAGGTTGTTAGCGAAGGTGAGCAGGTAGAGGTTTTTGCGAGGGTTTTTACATCAGTGTGCCTAGATTAGACAAACGCACCAGTGCACTCACAAACATAACACCCTAGTGTTGAACTAGTAAGGTCCACCAATAACCATTATTAATATAAAATGATAAAATATCATTTTTTATTTAAAAATAAGAAATAAAATGCATATCGGTGCTCCACGCTGAACTAAGAGCATTGCTGCAAGTATGAAGGATGCATTGGATTAGGTTAGAACAATTGGTTGTTCAATAAAAAAAAATTACTCGAAAAATACAAAAAACCTTTTTGGTGCGCTCACATAACCTAATCGCCTTGGTGTGTATACAATAGTGGTGCACTAAACAACAATAATGGTGTGTACTACCATGCACCAATCCTTCTTATCGTATGACACACCACGATAATGTAAAATAAATAAAGTGTATTGGTGCGTTCTAGTACTACATAACACACGAGTGAGTATTACTATTGAGCGCACCACGATAGGGTAAAATAAAAAAAATTACCAAACCAAATTTCATTATCACATTTCCTTTTGTTCTTCCAACCACTCACACAAGTATCGGTGTTCACACTCCTTCTACGACCGCCTCTTTTGCAGTGCTCTGCAATGTTGCTTCCTTGGTTTGATAGCTTCATCGATAGATTCCATACATTTTCAAATTTTGGAAAACAATGCACATTTTCATTTTTTCTCTATGAGGAAACCATGCCTCCTCAGGTGAGAACAGACCAAGTAAATTGTTTGTTACCTCCTTATTTTCAATTTCATTGGATTAAAATTTAGAATTTGGCATACATTTGGCCTTTTTCACATTTAAAAAAAATGTGCAATGTGCTTCACAAATTCGTCTCACCCTAGACTTGATAGTGCGTCCTATGAATTTATAAGAAGCACCACTAGCGATGCATCTCAAAAATACACAATGCACCGCTCAAAACTACGCACTGCACACCATAATGATAGGTGTGTACTATCTGTGCCTCTAATCTTAGAAGAGGCTTTGTCTTTGCAATAAACCCATTGGTGCATTCTTGAGAATCAACCACACCAGTGCACCTCTGCCTGACCTCTCCCTTGATAGACTTGATCCTCTGTCACTCGCTATGTTCGAATATGTAATGATGACTTGTGTGGTGTTGTTAGAAAGTTTTAATTTGGAAGGTAATAATATCTACACTTATGTAAAAGAGTTATCCCACATGCATCATGAAGTAATACACTCTTGTTACCATTTATTATATAAAGAGGTGAAATTACATTTATCCCACATGTATTTCATGATGTAATTCCTCCATAACTCTTGGTATATAATAGAGGTAAGAGAGACCCATGAGCTACATTGAAATGAAGGATCACATAGTGGTCATATACATTGGAGTGATGTGAATATGGAGTTTGATGTGTGGGAGCTCAAGTGTAAGATTGAAGATTTCTGAAAAATAAAGAAGACAATACCTTTCCATGGATGTTTCCCAATTTTGGGATTTTACCACGTATATCTAGTATACTCTTTTTCTCTCATCTCTTTCTTATTATGGTTAAATGTTGTTGTTATATGGATAGGAGGATAGACTAGTAAGGTTCTTCTATTTAATATTGTTGTATATTTATTCATATGTCTCAATATTCTAACATGGTATCAGGGTTGGTTACTATGCTCTACCTCCTTCAGTAATTTTTTTTTTACATAGCAACATATTTATTTTGGATCTCCTTATTTTTTTGTTTTGTCGTCAGATCTAGTAGCCATTAAGGCTTCTCTTTAGATATGGGCATTTTGCTACAATGTTGAGATTTTTTTTCTCAAAACCCTAACCCTTGTTTTTCAGATTTCTCACATTTTTGTGATTTAAAAAAAAATGACCTCACCATTGTCTTCAGAATAAATAAATCAAGTGAGATCGAGTATTGGTTCGTTAAATTTGGCTTCCGTTTGCTAAAAATTGAATTAGTTTCCCTAGCTTAGTCTAGGAAATTTAATTTTAAAAAAACCTAGACTGTACGAATTTGTTTTTTGTTTTATAGACTTGCATTTTTAGGCAAATTTGTTGGTGTTCAGGTCAATTTGCTCATCAGATGTTCTATTCATCTAATTAAATGGGTGATCTTGCATCTTAGAGGGTCGATTTGCAGTTTTTTAGCTATTGGAGGGGTTTTACTTGTATGATTACACGTTTTCCTTCATATCCGAGCTGCATGACGAAATTTTTGCAGCGATTGGTCAGTTTAACAGACCATTTTGTTTTCTAAGGGCCTGATATGTCTGATTAGAGGTTCAATTCGGTTGTTCTATTCTTTGTTGGGCGTCCCTTTCACCCTCCATGCAGGTTGTACAATCGTGTTTCTCTTGCAGGGAGGACTGTACGGATGGTTTAGTGCTCAAGGTAATTTACAGCTTGGTTTTTCCGCATTTTTTCTTGCTGTACGTAATTTTCAATGTGATTTTTTACAATCCGGTAGCTCATAAACAAGGTAAGTTACTTCGATCATTCATCGCAGGTAATAACAATTCTAGTTATTCTTATCATTAGCTTCTTGTCTTTTTGCATTAGGGTTTAGTTTCTTAGCTTTTTTCATCATGTTTGCAGAGATTGTCTTTTGTTCTTGATTTTTGCTTGTCACTAACCTACCTATGTGAAAGATAATTTTTGACATTTTCAGTAGCATGTACCTATAGCATTTTATCACGGTGACAACAAGAAACCATCCAATGCTTAAGGCTTAGTTGCTTAATGGCTAGATTTTTCAAGTGATATCATTTTTTTTTGTTTTGATCATATTTTGCTCTCTATTTATTTATTGTTGTTGACCCTTGTTGTGTAAAAACAATTTCATTTTTTTTATGGGCTTATCATGATCATTATATGCTTTATTCTTGGAAGTTCTTGTGTGCAAATTAGCTCTCTATTTGATTCACTTTCTCCATAAGGTTTTTTTGTGAAGAGTTGTGGGATAGCTTGGTTTTACAGATTGTTCCTATCTTGAGTTTCTAAGCATATTGTTATTGTCAACATTGATTCTTGATAGTTGCAAGTGTTTTCTTCTTGCAATTTATCAAGAATCTGATTGTAGTTGTAATGGCTTCCTACATTGTTCCTCTCTTCAACTTATCCTTGACAACAACAAAGTTTGAAACTATTTTCCACTTTATCTGGGATGTTTGAAGTTGTAATCAAGGGGAATGTAATGAAATTCCATTTCATATCAGCATATTCTAGTAATAATGTAATGGAATGAAGTGCCATATTCTATTGTAAAGTCATGATGATTATCCGTGGGACTCACTTTCCGATGGATAGACCATTGGGGTCTTCTATTCACAATGTAATATTTAGTAGAGTTCTTTGGTTATGAAGACTGTTTGTTGGAAACATTTTGATGTATAGATCTGGGGTTCTTGTATTCGTAATACGGTCTACTGCAGTATTATTGCACCTATCAGCTTGGTTGGGACAACTGTCTACTTGCCACATGTTCTATTGTATTGGACATCTAAGGTTTATGTACACCGTTGTGGTGTCTGCAAGAGTTCTTTCAACTTTCAATTGAGTTATGGTTGTGATGACTGTCTGGTAGCCACATGTTTTGTTGTATTGGCCATTTGAGGTTTTTGTACATTCTTGTGGTGTTCTGCAAGAGTTCATCGTACAACTTGGTTTGGGTGCAATTTCATGATTCAATGAGAAGCGGTTGTTATCTTCATCAAATCCATGAGGCGAAGTGTGTTCTTATTCACATCTTATGGGAAATTCTGGAAGTTGTCATTAAGAGGGGATGTCAATGTAATCTCATATTCCTCTGGAATATATTGTCTTTCTTATTCTTGTAGGGAATGGTGGAAGGTATTGTAATTCCATCTTCCTCCATAAACTTTCCTTCTCCCTAGTCATCATTAATGGGAAGTGTTGGAATATGTAATGATGACTTGTGTGGTATTGTTGGAATGTATTACTTTGGAAGGTAATAATGTCTACTCTTATGTAAAAGAGTTGTCCCACATGAATGATGAAGTAATATACTCTTGTTACCATTCATTATATAAAGAGGTGAAATTACATTTATCCCACATGTATTTTGGATGTAACTCCTCCATACTTCTTGGTATATAATAGAGGTAAGAGAGATCCATGAGGTACATTGAAATGAAGGATCACATAGTGATCATATACATTGGAATGATGCGAAGATAAACTGTGATGTGTGAGAGATCAAGTGTAAGATTGGATATTTCTGAAGAATAAAAAAGACAATACCTTCCCGTTGATGTTTCCCTATTTTTGGGTTTTACAATGTATATCTGGTGTACTCTTTTTCTCTTATCTCTTTCTTATTATGATTAAATTTTGTTGTTAAATGGAAAGGAGGATATACTAGTAAGGTTCTTCTGTTTAGTATTGTTGTATGTTTATTCATATGTCTCAATATTCTAACATGCTCAGTGCTCTGGCTCGCATCTCCTCCTCCACAGGTCGCTCTGTTTTATCCAAGATCCTACCCCGATCATTCTTGTAACCTCAATAACTGGCGTCAATTCTCTTGTAAATATCTTACCTAGACCTCATCTTCTTCTCCTTGAGGTGATTATCAAATATCTCTTTGCCACCAGGGAGGAATTCCACAGACTTGAAGTATCTATAACCGAGGCCCTCCTTGGTGGCATTGGGCACATCAACATCATTCTCTTCCAAGTCCATCAGCTTGGCCCCTACTTTGGCATATTTGAGACTACAAATATCTACGATCTAAGCTTCCCAATGCCCCTTTTCCCTGACCAGATTGTTGATTTCATCGTTGAGGTCTCAGAGGCGATGTTCGTTGAGGCCCGAGTTCTTAATCTCCACGACCTTTCATTCAATCTTGCAAATTATTTGTTGCTTCCATTTGTCTAGCTGTACGAGATCGTGGCACTCTAAGTCTAGGAATGAAGGTTTCTCCTTGACATTATTCTTATCTTTGTTCTTGAATGTCAGGAACATGTTCAATATAGACTATGCCTTCTCTTCATTATGGTCCATTTTCTCTCCAAAACCTGAGAGCCTACTAGTTTGATCTTCTCTGTTTTGTATGAAACACATATGTTGGATCCATATGGCATCGCTATGTATCATGTAGTCGCCACAAGAATAAATATTTTCATCGATTATGCATAGAATGCCTTCCTCCAACATCAACACCTCTTCAATCAAATGAAACACATGCTCCATTATCCACTCGAGCAAACAATTGTATCCATTTCTTCATATTCACAACCAAATAATGAATCCATCACCTAGGCCACTCTTGCTAGAGAGTCCAGGACAACCTCGGGCTTTGATACCACTAGTTGGAAACAAGTGAACCCACAAAAGACATATAAATTGTAGCATAAATTAATTGCAAATAAAATAATGGGAAAGGTAAAACAAGATAACATAAACTACCTTCAACAAGACATGAATTTACATGGTAAAACCCTGACAATATGCCAAAGAAACATCCATGAAGCAAGGTATCAATATTTTTATTGCTCAGAGGTAAAAATTACAATCTTCCCATGACGAGCTTATAAGAATTGCCAAATGCCTCTTAGGGCTACACATATATATAATGTCTTCTACATGAAGTACCACTGTTACATGAATTTCCATCGTTATGTGAACCGACACCGTCATGTGAACCGACACCGTCATGTGAACCAACAAATTTCATTGTTGTTACAATTCCAACAAGACTATCAACTTTGGGTAGTCGATCATTAATATAATGGGACAATGTGACACATCAAGGGTTTTCCTTCAACCCTTTACATTTTGAACAACCACATAGTACTGGGGTGTGATAAAAGAGATACAATTCATGGTGTAATACTATTCACCCACGTTGGTTGTTGGAAGATGGCTTGATATGATTGGCAAGGTATAGCACCTGTCCATTTTCATCAAACATTTGCATGTGGGATATTTCTCTTGATAAGAGCTTGCAACTTTTTTGGATGAGTGGAATATCTTGCACATGATCCTGAATCGTGATCTTACAAAATTCAATGAACACTTATTCAAATGCACGTTCATATATAACATAAATTCAATCAGATAAATGAATTATAAATAAAATCTAAACTTACTTCAAACGATGAGGGAGAACCTAAAGAACTTGCAATGATATGGAATGAGTTGGAATTTGAAGAATTGGCTATTTGATATTATAACCTTTATTTCCCTTCATTTGAGCCAAAACCATCATCAATATGTGAATAAATTCTTAAAAGAAAGTTTGGGAAGCATAGAACAATCTAACTTCAAATAGAATTTCGAATGGCTTTTAAAAGTTATCAATGCACTTAATTATTTTCTAATTCATCGACGCATATGTATATAAAAAATGCACCAGTCCGTTAAATTACGAGAGGCATTGAAGAGTGACCTCTGTTTTTGCCTCTGTAAAGCAAAACCTTCGCAAAATTTTAATTACGGAGGTTTGCATTTGTACTTTGTCAATTAAGTCATTTGTCTGTGTATTTTTACATAAAAAAGTGCATTGGTGCGCTTTAAACTGTATAGCACACTGAAAAGTAAGTTACAAAAAACAAAACGTGCGTATTTATCATCAATGCACTGAAATATACAATGAAAAATGAGCAGGAATTTTATTTTTCTAAATGTGTGTGTTTATAAATGAAAACCCTAATCAGTATTTCATTCTTTTGCCAAAATTTAGAGGGGAGATTTGCGCAAGAGAGATTTACCAACAAATACTTTGGAGTGGGTAGATTTTTTTGAAGAGCCAAATTTTTAAGGGATTGTTGCAGGTCACATAGAAATCTGCAAAGGAGAAATTTCAGGTATGTGATTTCATCATATTGATCATCTCAATCTTTTCCCTATTTGTTTCAAACAATTTTTAATGCATTCTCAAAAAAATAAAAGGGTTTCATAGTTACCTTCAGTAACAGAAGCCCTAGCTTTTTTGTTGTTTCTCTTGGTTTTCCTCTTTATATTTCACAAGCAGTTTTTTAATTAAAAAATAGGTTTTTGTAGGGATTTTTACTTGTATATGGGGCATTTGGTATCCATTACAATGGGACCACTCGTTGCATTAGATCCCAAACCCTCTCACTGTCATTTTTCTTAAAAAAAATGCTTTTGTAGTTAGTGGTGTGCACTGTACAAGAATAACACACTATTGTGCATGTTTCTGTCAATAACACCATTGAGTTTAAAATGTAAATAACATTGTTTTTAATACCAAAAATGTCATGTTTTAAATTTGTTCACAGGTTTGGCAGTGCACAATAAACAGTAATGAGGCATCAATGCTTCTATTAATTTCCCTATTTGTTTCAAATAATTTTTAATGCATTCTCAAAAAAATAAAATGGTTTCATAGTTAACTTCGGTATCAGAAACCCTAGCTTTTTTGTTGTTTCTCTTGGTTTTCCTCTTTATATTTCACAATAGTTTTATTATTATTAAGAAATAGGTTTTTATAGGGCTTCTTTACTTGTATATGGGGCATTTGGTATCCATTGCAATGGGACCACTCGTTGCATTAGATCCCAAACCCTGTCATTGTAAGTGTTCTTAAAAAAGATACTTTTGCAGTTAGTGGTGCGCACTGTACAGGAATAACACACTGGTGTGCATGTTCCTTCCAATAACACCATTGAGTTTAAAATGTAAATAACATTGTTTTAAATACCGAAAATGTCATGTTTTAAATTTATTCACGGGTTTAGCAATGCGCAATAAACAATAATGAGGCATCAGTGCTTCTATTAATTTATAGAGCACGATGTGAATATAACAATTTGTAAACAAAATGTTTTCAAATTCGCAATAACACAATAATCATATACTGTTATGTATACATATGTTTAATGCATCAGTGCGTATGCATATATGTTTAATGCACCAATGCATACTATTTTATTATATGCACTGAAATCTTATTTTGTAAAAAATATTTCATGATTTCTATATCTCATGATTTCCGACTTTTTTTATTATTATAAAAGATGACCGATAGAAGTTCAAGGAAAACAACTTATTGCAGTGAGCATGATGGTATCTCATCCAAACAAGAGAACATGGCAAGTTCTTTAAGTTTTATTTAAAATTTAATATATTTGAATTATCTGTAGGTTTAAATTAATGATGTGTATTTTTTAAGGTGTGTCATGTAGAGCAAAAACTTGAAGAAACTTAATAAAATTGTTCGCAATATGAGTTCAAAAAAGCGTAGAAGCTTTATGGAAATGTTGCAAAGAGAGGAATTAGGTGGATAAAAAGGTAATCAACATGAAGTTTTTCTTTGAATTTTTATTAAAAATGATTTTCTTAACAATAATCGCCAACATGTTTTAAACACTCGATTCCACATTTTTTTAATGTGGTGCAAGGATCGATAGGGAGGGAACAAAATCTTGTCCTAAGAAGGCAAAAATTATGAAGGATGTAAATGATGATGACTTGGTCCTTAGTTCATCTGCAGTGTTGTTGGAAGTTAACGAGATGGGAATTTTTTTTTACAAAAATATGACGGATATAGTGGAAAGAATGTATAGATGTACTTTCCACTTACAATACAAAAATCAACCCAATTACTTCAAGAATCAGGTTATAAATGAACTACAAGAAGCGTTTCAGGAGCAATGGTCAATGAGACCTGTGAGACTTGCAATAAAAAAAACTTACAATAACAAAAAAAATAATTTAAAAAGTATTATTAATCGACATGTTTTTCTATAATATGTCCCAAAAATTACCAAATTAATCTTTTTTTCCTATACTTACTTTCATGTCGATTTAAAAAAAAATTGTGCTTTTCATTTTTGGGGGAAGATTATGCAAATTCCAAGGGACAAATGAGGGGAAAACCAATACATGCTGGTAGGAATGTCCAAAAAAGTGTACAAGGAGATGGTAAAAGAGATGAACATAATTGCATCGTAGGAGGAGCCATCCCAACAACAACGTGCATCAGAGTTATGTAATTGTTGATTTATTATTTTATGTACATTGAATTTATTTATCTCATGAAATACTAATTTTCAATTGTTTTGTTGCAAAAAAGAAAAAAAATGGAACCCATTTAGCACATAAGACATGGCGACAATGAAGAAAAAGGTTGATCACAAAGTTGTGAGTACTTACATTTTCAGCCTTACTCGAGATTTCATATTTGTTGTAATATTTAAATATTTAAATAATTAATTTACACTCGTCCATGGATATCTTCTAATAGGTGCTAATACACAAATAAGAGTCAATCGAAGTAAGTAGCTATGTAGTTTAACTTCCCTCGTTTTATAATTAGTCGAACATCAAGAAACCTTTATATTAATTATATCGACTATACTTTGTCATGGCGTATTAAACATGTAGGAAACAAAGTATGGAGTGCATCCAACAAAAGATATTTTGAGAGTCAACATACAACATGTCTTCGAAAGAATGTGTATCATTTATGAAATAATCACTGCTATGGTATGATTTTTTATTTACTCAATCATGTGTATTCTGCAATATAAAAGTAGATATACTTCTTACACCCTATTTCTACGTTTGTAGATGGAACACAAAGAGGTGAAACATAAAAACAAACCGATTAAGAAAACATTAGGTTAAATAACTAAATTACAATATCACCTACAATTGATGAAGAAATGAGGCATGCACGCAACTCGAGAGATGACATCAGTTCAAGCGATGAATGACAATCAATATAATTGAATGTTATTGTAAGTTGTATGTTTTGGAATATTTGTCTGTATAACGGATTTTGTTTAATGTACTCGACATATTATCCTAATTGCATGAGGCCATGTTACCAATAAGTGCAACAATTACAGATTGGTTGCATTTTGATTATTGTGGACCTTTATGTTGTCTCATTTTGTGTGATGATGGGTCTCTTATTCAAATATAATAAAATGGGTTTCTTATTTTATTGCATTGTTGAGTGTTGTAAAATGTTGCTTGGTTTATTAACTAATACATGGATAATTTACATTGTTACAAATAACAGATACACAATTCGTTGGATAACGCATTTATGCAATCATTATATCAAAACACAATAACAAAAGTACAAAAACCAATATTATTATAAAAACCTTTTATTTTGAGATGATTAATTTAAATTTTATAAAAAAAACAATTAATTAAAGTATATCCATATCAATGCATTGTATTCTTTTGAACTTACTCAAAAGTACGTGCCATAAATAGACACCAATGCACTTTTATGAGTCATATGCACTGATGCCTTTTAATTACAATGAAGGACCAATGATAAAAATTGTGAAAAAACACCATTAATTTTAACAACATAATGTATCATTATATTCATCCTTTTAAAATATTATGGTGCGCATGATTACAATATGCACCGATTCTTTACATATAATATACACATTGATGCTTAGTAACAAAGAATGATGCCGACATCTCACCCCAAATGTTCAAAATTTCACTTCCCTCATGTGCACATGGTAATATAGGCACTGGTGCGTACAAATTATATGATCACCGGTGTGCCATAAAAGAGAATGACCCAATGTGTAATATTTATACGAGCATTGATGCATCATATAACAAAAAAAGATGGAACTGGTGTGTAATAATTAAATGAGCACCGATGCTTTTCAGGTTTATGTATGCACTAGTGCATGTTGCGTAAACATGCACCTGCGTGTGTTACCAATACAAGCACCAGAAAAAAAACCTCTGCTAGCCCAATTTTTTTTTCAGTTATAGGGAACATTCGTTAAAACCTATGTTACAAATAGCGGAGGTTTTTTTGAAAATTTTCCCATTCTTGTAACACTAAAAACCTTTGCTACAAGGCGCTCTCCTTGTAGTGTCTTCATCAAACTTTCAGATATTATAATGCATCACTATGCATTTCGTCAACATCAATTCCAATATGATTTTGAATGTCTTTGTGTAAGATGTCTCCTCCAAATTCAAGCATTAACATATTATAGTTTTGTTCACGATTCAAATTAGTTTGCATAATAAATGTGTTTTGAGAATTTAGATAATGAGTCAAGAATGGGATGATATTTAATGAGGCTTCCATGTTTGTATAAACTAGAGAAATGCCTTATTTCACTCCTCGTCTTGTTAAGCCAATCTTAGTCTCACATTAATTTCAACCAGCATGAGGTTCTGATATTTGTTTATGGTAAATTCTTATTATGATCAACCATTTCAACTAGAATTTCATCCAACATATATCTCCACTAGATATGTTGACCAAGGTTGTTTTTATGTTATGTGCAAGTAATATATTATTACAAGTTTCAAGTGTTTCATATTAATTTAAATTTTTGCTTTGGAATATATACAATTACAACATTAAAACAATTCTAAGAGGAAGGTATAAGAAGCTTTGTTGCTAATTTCACTTGTTATACACGACATAAGTGAAGGTCCTTGTGCCTATATTTTCAACACATGATATTTATATGCACAAAATCTAGTGCTCGATATCTTGTATCTACCATTAACTTCAATGAGTTAATTAGAATTTTCAAACAATCATGCATCTTAATTCTAGACGTCAACACCATAAGCATTGATCCCACTATATTGGGTTAAACAATGTATTTTGGAAACCTGATCCGCTAGGGTTATGGTATTAGTCACTTGTGAAGGTATATCAAACATCAAGTGATAGTAACGGTCATTAGAAGTCCAAGAGACCTCTTGTAAGATGAATCCAAAGGTCAAGCAATTGTATTTATAGATGTATCATATCAATGAATAATATGAATTCACGCTTATCTACATCTTTGAGCATTCCAACAATGGTATCAGAGCCCTATGGTTCCTAGGGCCTAAAATACACTATGGTAGTTGTTCATAACATGCGATGTTTCATTTCCTTTCATGCATAGAAATGTCTCTTCGTTTATCTCTCTACAAGCCTATCATCACAAATTATTCCCCGTGCCATTGTGCATTACCCTACAATTGAGATCATTTCCCGCTTCTGAATTTTCACTCCCTTTTATACTTTCCCAACTTCTTTTTTCCATTTCTTTTCCCTCTTCTATACCTACCCTCATTCCCCTTTTCTTTTCTCCCATCTCTTTTCCCTTTCTAGTTACCATACTTAGTCGCATTTCGAAAAATTGACAGGTTCACGGGTTGGCGAACTCCCAGGTCTTCACCTCCATCCATGTTCCTATGTCATTAGTTTGACCGACCTCCTTGTTATAACATACTTAACCATTTTGGCAACCACGAGTTCATGGGTTCAATATTTCATCTTCCAAGTTCCGCAATCTCCATTTTGCACCCAAAGGCCCGTGATCTACATTATGATCGTTAGACTTATCATGGGTACCGAGCCCCTAAGTATTAGACTTATCAAAGTCCGACCGATTGCTTTGCAACACTTAGCTTATTGTTTATCATTCGCAACTGCGGGTTCGCGGGTTCACAAAAAAGGATCCATATTCAAATTTCTCTTGTCCGTGCCCGCCATTTTCGTGTTTTTCCCAATATGAATTTAGTATGGTTTAATGCTAATAAATGATCATGCAGGCTCTGTAAATATCGTCATTAATAAGAGAAGGGATCGAGAATATTTTTCATTAAATTTCATTAAAGCACAATTTCCCAAAGGATTCATTTCAATTTATTATCGAGTTGAAAGAACACTCTCGTCAACCTATGGTAGCAACAGCTCGACAACAGTTTTGTGCTGACACTTTGAATATTTTTGGTCATGAAGACCATAAATTTTAGTGGTCCAGAGTGTATTCATACTATTCATCTCCTCCTGCTAAAAAAGAAGTAATCTGGACATCTAGATTTGCTCACGCAGGGTGTGCCCCCAAGGTATTCGACTACAAAGAACTAGTTGCATGGTGAGTTGAGAAGTACATCCTGAGATAGCTAATTATACAACTACAGGATCATTCCCCCATCTCTCTTTCACCGCAAGTGTTTCGTAAGATGTTGAAGCTCCCTGAGCCAACACTTACCTTCAAAGGAGAGGACTGCAATGTTTTTTTGAAGAAACATGACAATGGCCTGGATCTCTTGCCTAAGTTCTCGAGGAATCCCACGGTTGACCTAGAAGACATAACTAGGATTCAAGTAGACTCTTTTAAAAAACCCTTTCAAGAAATCGCTTGGTTGTTTACCAGGTTGACAGGTCATGAAAGCACTGCCACCATTTCCCGCATGATTCTTTATAATTTATATATTACAGTTAAAGAGAAAGTTATCTCTCACTGAGAAAAAATGATTTCCATTGAAATATCCTCCCAATTGTCACATTACAAAAGGGACAAGAAATTATTTATGGATTCCTATTTGGTATTTGCGATAGTATATTGTTGTCAATTCCCAAAATTGACTATATGTAAGAGAGTGAACTGTGAAATTGATCCAGTTACCTTCTAGTATCAAGCATTGTGGAGACACAAGACTTCTCTACATTTTTACGAAGTTTACAATGGTTTCGTTTCATTTTTTGAAGGACTGTTGTTTGGTAAGAATACCCCCACGATATCTGACCAGACTAGCAAATTTATGGAAAAAAAGGGAACAATAGAACATATGGAAAATCATAGTGTCATCATGATTTTCCGTTCCAAAGAAAATCCCTCTTTTCTTCCATACCATGTGTTGGATAAATTGTTTATCACGGAAGTGGCAAGGCAATACAATTTCTGGTTGCACTTTTTCCACGTAAAAAGGAAAAAACAATTCATCCCATTGCCTTGGAAAATTGGAGATTTTATATTCAGGAACATTAATAAAATCGATGAGTTTGTGAATCACTTCAACAATGTAAATCTGAATTATGTTGAAAAGATAAAGGGGTTTGACCCTAACAAAATCTTCATGGAACATATGTTTTCAGTAGGATTCAACAACTCATTCGTTCATACTATTTTGAGTGAAGAAGAAGATAACAACCTAGGTGCTCCTACACATAATGCTGGTGACTTGGAAATAGTACTTAGTACTAACGAGTTGTACAAGAAGAAAGGAAAGGGTCCCAGTGAGAAGAGCGTCGAGTCTCCTGTTGTTACTCCTAAAACTACCACATCCCGGAGCAATGCTCCAATGACCCAACCAACTAGGAAAGTTACCAAAAATAGTTCAAGCGATGGAGGAGAGAAGAATCCTCCCTCCGGAAAAATCGAGAGCTCACACAAGCTCCCTCTGAGAAATAAGAGGAAGAATGTTGTGTGAGAGGAACAAGACCATCTCATCGAAAATGGCATCAATAGCTTCTCTCTTGAAGACATGGAGCTCGAGGCAGATATTCTGAAAATGTTTCCCACAATTGATCAGCGAGGAAACATGGCCCATCAAAATCCATCATTAGAGATCATTGAGAACGAGACCTTCAATGAAGAAGAGTCATTTTCTTTCCAAAGTGTTGTCTTTGATAAGGAATCTAAGAAATTGATTATTCAAAAAGGTGATAAGAAAAATAAGAAAGGAAAATCTCGTTCATAGGTTGACCTAAAATATATGCGGCCATAAAAAATTTATAAAATTCACAGAGGAACCAAGGATGCTCTTGATGATTCCATTGGTGGTCTAGAAGTAGAAAACACGAAGTTGAAATAAAGGATCAGGGAGCTGGAAGATGCCTTAATGCCTCTTCCACTTCTTGCCAGTCCTTTGTCAATAGTCAGACCCACCACACCCGTTGTTAAGTTGAAAGGATCTTCAAGCCTACTTGCATCAGCCAAGAGTTATGTAGAAATGAATATTAAGAAAAGAATGGAGCTGATCACAGAGGCATGGGAGGTTTCAAAGAATATTGTTTCTTTTGGTTCGAGGGCACATGCCTTCCATGAATATTTGCAATTTGATCTGAAGAACAAAGAAGGTTTTTACATTGATGTTGTATTACCCTTTGGAAACAAAGTCTCTAACATGATAGAACTAAGAAGAAGAGAGGAGGATCTACCCTCCCCAAGTCAGATAAAATAGTTGAATGCTTGCTGGAAGGAAAATATTAAAAATTTGAATAATATTGTTCAAGCATGCAACAAGGCCATAATGAAAAAGGAATAATTGTTCAAGAAGCTCACGAAGATAGACCTAGCAGGAGGTACTAATGAAGTAAAATACCCTAAATTGATTCTCAACTCAATGTTCCTAACAAAGCAACAACTTGACGAACAAGTTGAGATATTTAAAGGGTTATTAGTTGAAAAGTTTTATGGCATACTCGAATATAATGAAGATGGCATAGGAAATTGGCTAGTGGACTATTCCATGAAGAATCGAGATATTGAGGAAGCAATACATGGAATTTCCCTTGATTTGAGAGACTTGGAGGGTGAGTTATTCAACATTAAAATCCGGCATGAGATAAACGTCGCACCAATGAAAAACTATATTGAAGAATGGTTCAAAAAGAAATTGGACAAATTGACCAATGAAGGGAAAGAAACAGTTGAGACGGTTACTGTAACCATTAATGAAGACAATAAAAGGACAATAAAAAGCAAATGAAGACACGAGAGACCATCATAGTAAGTTTATGCTAATCACATCTTTCTCTCTTTATCAGTTCTTTCATCCAGTTACTCCGCTTCTTTGACTACAAAGGTTTAACTGAAGCTTGATAACTCTTCCTTTTCTTCTTTCCAGGTCTTGTTGTTCTTTTACCGCCCACCATCCTCCTTCTACAAGCTTATTTCTTGTATATATTTTCTTTATGGTCCGCGGGATCCCCAATCCCAGTACTAAGGACAATACGTTTTAAATTTCAAAGAATATGTAACAGAATATATATTTTTTAGAAATTTCAAGAGAGCTATTTTGGGATTAGTTTTGACCGTGCTTTGTAACTCTAAGTTTTGAGTATAAAGTATTTGAGATTTATCTATCATTATCTTTAATTGACCTACCCATGTGTCTACTCTGTTAAAGTTCTCTTATTTATGCAGACCATATTCTTTTTATTTTATGTGATCATAAATATTTAGTTTAACTATGATGGATGTGAGGAAATTTTGTCCATCTTCTTTAAATGTATGAAGTGTGCGGTTCATGGTCATTTCTCAGGAACTTTCTTTAAAAAGAAAACAAAACATTTTTCTTTCTTGTTATTTTTCTTGCAATCTTTATATTTCTTTGATTACCACAACGAACTTCTGCAAAGTCCCATATTCTGAAGACCTAGAGTCCCAAGAAAATCTTAAAGTAAAGAGGAGTACCACCTCTATAAAAACGCAGGGGGATTTACATCCACATGAGGTTGTCGTTTTGGTCCTAATGGATTCAAGCGTCAACACCTACCTACAAGTTTTCCATTTGCGCCCTCTCTACCATGCACGATAGTCAAGGCTTCACTTTCATCTCTTCCTACGTTTTTCTTTGTGCCCAATTCACATCTAGCGCAATGTGGAAGTTGTAGGTCTTCGCACTCAGAGAGCACAAATGGATTCTCCCTTTGGTGGTGAGCTTGCTGATATCAATCTTGTTAATTATAGCTGCCCTTGTTCAATCTGGGGACTCCAACCATCCCGAAGGGTTGTTGCACAAGCTCATATTCAAATTTGAATCCATTTTGAAAAACAAAATTCTTGTCGCGCCCAAACTGGCATACTTGATACCAGGATCTGACGGTGATGGGAAGAGGATTAAAAGGCTCTTGTGGGTGATTTATCATTCAAGGAATCAATATCTCTTGCACTTGGACAAGGCAACCAACGATGCTAAGAGGATAAGTCTTGGATTATATGTACAGTCGACGCTGATTTTTGTAGTAGTTGGAACCCTCAATGTGATTGGAAAGGAAAATTTCATTACTTACAGGGAACCGATGGCCATAACTTTGACGCTTCACGTGGTTGCCATTTTGCTGAGATATAGTGTAAATTGGGACCGGTTTATTAACCTTAGCCCCTCTGATTATACTTTAATTACTCATGATGATTTGTTTCATGTATTCTCCTATCTACCAAGGAATATGAACTCTATTGAACATTCAAGCGACATTGGATGGAAAAAGTATCATAGGATTAAAAAGACCATATTTGAACCTAGGATTTCGATGTTAGTACAAAGTCAAATATTCTATGCTACTCAAAAGTGAATGGTGCCAATTTCCTATACTGCCTTTTGTAAGTTTTAAACCTGCGAAGTAAAGCAATGCATATATATTCTTAAGCAATACAAAAATTAATCAATGGCTCATACACAGAATACACAGAGATCTTTACCGGAAACCCTCAACCGGGAAAACCTTTCTTTTTCATTATATCGAATTTCACCATTCGCCATACAATATATACAATGTTTTTAGGTATTCCGTAGATACCAAAACCCTAATCCCTTAATCCGGGATTAATTTACAAATCAACTAAAAATAGGTTCAATCACTTGGATGAAGCATGCATGTTTTTCATCCATTTGGCAATAGGTCACGTCTCGCTGCAGGATTCAATATTATGTTAATTTTCTTATTTGACATAATGGGTTGTTCGAATTGTATCTTATAACTTTCATTCTTTCCAAACATATTCTTCAGTGGTTTGGGACGCTTATCTAATGTCTCTCCTAGAGTAGCCAAATTTTGAATCGATCTGTAAGTGGTTTGAGAGAGTGATCTGTAAGCAGTTTGAGAGAAAGTCATAAAACATGGACTAGAAAATGACCTGGAAAGCAAAAACATAAGAGTTAACTGGTTTTTTTGGCAAAAAAATGTCAAGAACTTGACATACTAAAAATACATATAAACCATTAAAAAATTGGCAGAAAAAATAGGAGACAATGCCATCCCATGAAAAATCCATCATCTAGACATCAAAATAAACATACGCTTGTCTGAATAGGGAAATTGATACTGTAAGAATCGTATTTACATGATAGTTTATGAGGCGAGGCCACACGGTCATAATCCACAAATTTCTAAAACTATGGAACTACACCCTTTGGAACTTTGAACTATGGAACTATGGCCTGTGGAATGACCCCAGGAAATATGACCTATGTAACTATTACCTGTGGAACTATGACCACATGAACTATGACATTTGGAACTATGACTCCTAGAACTACATCCTCTGGAACTATGACCCGTGAAAGTATGGCTCCTGGAACTATGACCTCTAGAACTTTGACCTCTGTTACTATGACCCTGAGAAATATGACCTGTGGGACTTTGACCTCTAGAACTATGACTTCAAAAAATTTGACCTCTAGAACTTTGAACTTGGTAACTGTGACCTCAAAAACTATAACCTTAGGAACTATGACCTCAGAAATTATGACCTCTAGAACTATGACCTATGGAACTACACTCCTTGGAACTTCGACCCAGGATCTATGAACTCTAGAATTGTGACCCATGAACTATGACCCATGTAACTATGACCTATGGAACTTTGAAGTCTTGAACTATGACCTCAATAACTTTGACTTGTGGAACTATGATCTATGGAACTATGACCTCTCTAACTATGACCCAAGGAACTATGACCTCTGTAACTTTGACCTTTGGAACCATAACATGTGGAACTATGACCTATGGTACTTTGACTTCATGAACTATGACATGTGGAACTTTGACCTATGAAAATATGACCTCTAGAACTATGACTCGATGAGCTATGACCTGGGGTACATTATAATTCATTATAATGAGATAGGAAAAAGATTAAGTGTAACGTATAAATGATAATTAAAATATAAATACTAATTTCAATAAGGGCTTAGGGGCTAGGTGTAATCAATTTACACATCATTCATCTTTTTTAAAAGTTCTTATCTACTATCACAAAAGTGATGTCACCGAATCTTAATGACACTTAATTGTTGAATGTTTAAGAGACTCATCTTTTTCTTCAAAAATCTCCATCTAACATAAACATTTTGAAAGCAATGATATGACTTACATCACAATTATGACACTTTAAATCATATGTCCAATAAAATAAAATTATAAAGAGATAATTCCTATATCAACTAAAACATTGTTGAAGCAACATTTCTAAAAACTTCTCTAAATAGATGTTTGCAAATGTGAAAACTTGCCAATAAACATAAGTGATTTTAATAGAGAAATGAATGTTCACCTTGAAATGTCACTTGTACACATAAGAAAAAATCATCACTTTTAAACCCCAAATGTAGTTGTGGTTGCTCCCATGAGTTCAAGAAGTATGATTGTTAGTAACTAAGGGAATTACCACCTATATATATATATATATATATATATATATATATATATATATATCACATGTTTTAATATAGGCTACATCACATCTAATGATAGATTTTCTACACTCCCATACAAGAATGGATGTTTCATGCTCAAATGAACATTGTAAGCATGAATGAGGAAGCATGTGAACTTAATCCATTTGTGAATCAACTTATCAAACCTCCTTAAAACATGG
>JASDQU010309363.1:0-16525 GCA_032191745.1 Picea mariana
AGAAATTCCAAAACCTACATCTTCTTTTAATTTTGAGCATGAAATTCAAAAGATCAGAATCCACGTGCCCCTTACCGAATTAATCAAACATGAAGAATTCAAAAAACGCTTCTCTGAGCTGTTACAGTCTGAGGTCTCAAGCCTTCCCATAGACTCCATCAATTTGCAAGATGAAAAGCCTGCAGTTATCCTAGGTCCCATGGTAGAAGACAGGGATGATTCATCCCCTCCCTTCTAGACCTCCCTGAACATACATGATAACGTGTTGCACAACTGCCTGATGGATTCAGGAGCTTCTCACAACCTCATGCCCAAAACTGTCATGGAAGAATTGGGGCTAGAAGTCACCCGAGCCTATCATGACCTCTATTCTTTTGACTCCAAGAGAGTTCAATGTCTTGGAGTTATTAAAGACATGGTAGTCTCCTTGTTTCAGCTTCCCATGAAGAGTATGGTCATGGATATTTTGGTAGATGATGTTCCTCCCAAGTTCGGCATGTTGTTGTCAAGGTCTTGGATTAAGAGACTTGGAGGAATGTTACAGATGGATCTCACATATTCCACCATTCCAGTTTTTGGAGGGGAACATAGGAGATTGTACAGAGAAGCCCAGCTAGCCTACATAGTCAGTGATGAAGTGAAACCCACTAATCACCCCATCTTTTCACTCGACACTCGCTTAGGGTCCAGTTTGTTACAGGTCACTGAGACTCCTAAGGCCCCTTTGCAGATCAGAAAGCAGCCCATTCTTAATCAGGAGATGCCTCCTCCAACCACCTATGTTTGGAAGATGTTCTTTGATGGAGCTTCCTCCAGTGTAGGAGCAGGTGTCGGAGTAGTATTCATATCACCCTGTCAAGAGACCATATCTCTGTCATATAAGCTAGAATTTGAAATCAGCAACAATGTGGCAGAGTATGAAGCTCTTGTTCTAGGTATGAGGGTTGCAAAAGAAATGGGAATTAAAGAGATAGCAATATTTGGAGATGCTGAGTTGATTATCCAGCAGGTCAGAAATGCCTATCGTGCTAAAAATCCCTGGCTCAAGAATTACATAAATGAGGTGTGGAACCTAGTTGATAATTTCTTCTTGGATTTTAACATTTCTTTCATTCCGAGGGAAGAAAATACTTCAGCCGATTCCTTAGCTGTCTCATCTAGTTTGCTCGAAGTTCCTCTGCCGCTTATGGTCAAATATGACGTTGAAATAAGATATAGACCCTCTGTACCGGACAATGTCAAACATTGGAAGGTATTTGAAGATGATATAGAGATCGAAAAATTTCTCCAATCCGTAGATGACTTTTCTGCGTTGCACATAGATGAGGATCCTGACATGGAAGGTGACCATCACCCTGGGGAGTTTTTGAATAAAATTGATAACCACCAGATTATTCAACTACCGAGCAATTACATTCCGAAAGGACTAATCCCATTAGAAAGGTTGTTCGATGGGAATGATGTGGCAGTAAAGGGTAGAGTTTCGGGTGATGATGCTGACACAGCTGAGCGCAACATAGGCACACCAGAGGAGCCTAAGTTTGTCAAGTTGTCAAGGAGCTTGACCGAGGAGCAGAGGGACGAATATACTGAGTTGCTGAGGGAGTTTTTTGATGTGTTTGCATGGACCTACGAAGACCTCAAGACATATGACACATCTGTCATTGAGCACAGGATCCCATTGAAAGAAGAAGCTAAGCCATTCAAGTAGAAGCTAAGACAGATAAATCCCATGTTGCTACCTGTCGTGGAAAAATGGGTGAAGAAGTTGTTGGATGCCCAAATCATTGTCCCCTTGAGATATTCCGATTGGGTAGCCAATTTGGTTCCAGTAAGAAAGAAGAGTGGGGAAATCAGACTCTGTGTTGATTTCAAGAACCTAAACAGGAGCTCAAGGAAAGATTATTATCCCCTGCCCAACATGGAACACATATTGTAGAAGGTCACTGGTGCATCTAGAATATCCATGATTGATGGATTTTCTGGTTACAATCAGATATCAGTCATGCTTGAGGACAGGGAAAAAACAGCCTTCACCACTCCTTGGGGCACATTCATGTATGCCAAAATGCCTTTTGGGCTGATGAATGTAGGAGCAACATTTCAGCGAGCCATGGAAATAGCTTTCATCAGGGAGAAAGATAAGTTTGTGGTGATCTACCTAGATGACATAACAGTCTTTTCCAGGTTCGATAAAGAACATTGTTGCCACCTGAGAAGAGTTCTTTCGAAATGTCGTAGGTTCGGCCTTTCCCTGAATCCCAAGAAATCTCTGTTTGCTATGAATGAAGGGAAGTTATTAAGCCATATAGTGTTAGCAGAGGGAGTAAGGATTGACCCCAGCAGGGTAGAAGCACTTCAGACCCTGTCACTTCCCAGATCTAAGAAGGAAGTTCAAGCCTTTTTGGGGAAGATAAACTTTCTGAGGAGATTCATCTCAAATTTTGCTGAATCGGTGAAACACATCACAGCCATGCTCAGGAAGGGAAATGAAGTGAAATGGACTGCTGAACCCAGGGAATATTTTGTCCAAATAAAGAGGGCATTGATTGAGGCACCTGTGCTAATCAGTCCTGATTATTCTAAAGATTTCCTGATTTTCTCTTTTGCTTCTTGTGATACAATAGCAGCAGTCTTGTTGCAGAAAAATGATCAAGGACGAGAGCAACCTATTGCCTTCTACAACAAGGCGTTGAGATACATTGAACTCCGATA
Organism: Picea mariana; assembly: GCA_032191745.1. Classification (NCBI taxonomy): domain Eukaryota; kingdom Viridiplantae; phylum Streptophyta; class Pinopsida; order Pinales; family Pinaceae; genus Picea; species Picea mariana. The sequence goes on from JASDQU010309363.1 coordinate 2,716, forward strand.
CGAGATCATGGAGAAGCAGGCCTATGCCCTGGTGAAAGCCCTCAAATCTTTCAGAGTGTATGTCTTGCACTCAAAAGTCACTGCATACGTTCCTTCAGCCACTGTGAAGGACATTCTTGTACATCCTGACATAGACGGGAGGAGGGGTAAATGGATCACCAAGATCCTAGAGTTTGATCTGGAGATTAAGCCCACCAAGTTGATAAAGGGGCAGGGTTTGGCCAAATTGCTGGTTGAATCCAATTGCAAGGCCTTGGGGGTTAACTTCATCAACGAGCAAGCCGAGTCATCCGGCAAGAGTTCTCAAGGTGCCCTGTCACTGACAGCATGCCCCTGGTACAAGGATATATTATACTTTCTGCAAGAATTGAGGCCTCCTGATGGGATGGGAAAAAGCAAAGCAAGAGCTATAAAGCTCAAAGCTGTCAGGTATTGCCTCATTGACCAAGTCCTGTACTGGAAAGACCCTCTAGGGGTATTTTTAAGATGCCTGGACCCGCAAGAAGCCCAGAAGGTAATGTTCAACTTCCATGGCGGTCTTTGCGGAGGTCATCATTTCTGGAAGACCACAACTCACAAGATCCTCCGGGCAGGGTATTACTGGCCCACTTTGTTCCCTGATGTCTGTAGAGAAATCACAACTTGCATCAAGTGCCAAAAGTTTTCAAGGAAATAGTAGCTCAAATCTCTGCCATTAAAGCCTATCATAGCTATAGCACCCTTTCAGCAGTGGGGATTAGACTTCATTGGAGAAATTCATCCTCCCTCAAGTGGCCAGCACGGATGGATCCTGACTGTGACAGATTATTTCACCAAATGGATAGAGGCTGTCCCCACCAAGAACACTTCCCACAAAGTAATTATCAGCTTCCTGGAAGACATCATAGCCAGATTTGGTTGCCCTGGCAGAATTATCACTGACAATGTTGCCCCCTTCAAGTCTGAGCCTCTGATCAAGTTCTGTGAACAGTTTGAGATTTCACTGACCCACTCTACTCCCTATTACCCTCAGGTAAACGGACTGGCAGAGTCCTCCAATAAAATCCTTATCAATCTCATTAAGAAATTATTGGAAGATAATAAAAGGGTCTGGGATTCAAAGCTCAAATTTTCTCTATGGGCTGATCGAGTAACAACAAAGAAGTCCCTAGGCATCTCACCCTTCCAACTTGTTTACAGAACAGAGGCCATTTTCCCTACTCAGCTCACCGTATCTGTGGAGAAATTCCTCCAAGACCTTGAAGGAGAACCTGACCACATGGTCAGAAGGATTCATCAGATGGTGGAAGTGCAGCAGATCAGAGAACAGGTCATGGACAGGGCTTATAATCATCAGCAGAAGATCAAGCAGACTTTCGACAAGAAGAGAAGGAAGAAAGAATTTGAGCAGGGTGATCTGGTGCTCAAATGGGATGCACCCAGGCAGGACAGGGGCAAGCACAGTAAGTTTGATGCCCTCTGGTTTAGGCCTTTCAAGATCCTTGAAGTATTTCAAACAACACTTACAGGTTGCAGGATCTGGAGGGCAAAGAAGTTTTTAGTGGCCCTGTAAATGGGCATTTCTTAAAAAAATGTTTTTTGTGAGCCGTAGTCGGCTCTTTTTCCTTGTAAATATTGTTTTTTTTTTGTCTTTGTCCTCAGTTTAATAAATGACTCCATAGCCCAACAGCAAGGCATTGAATCTGCAAAAGTGTTCTTAGAGCATCACAAGAACGACTCTATCCCCCATGGAGCCAAATGTTAGCGATATTTCTGGTAAAGGGGGGTAAAATGCAAAGGAATGGGTAAAAACCCACTTGTCCTAAGATTCGGGACGCAAATACATTCATGATTAACTGGAAATCAATTTTGGACGGCAGGATTTCGCGCGCCCGGATCAACGGCGCGCATCGGATTCTGGAGCCCCCCCGCCTTTCTACCTTTAAGCAGAGGGGGGGGTCCGGAATTGGGGGTGCACCTCTTCCCAACGGCTGAGATCAAAGCGGTCGGATCAACGGTGCTTAGGCGATCCCACCCCTCTCAACTGCTCTTTTTTAAATCAACATGGGCCCTTTTTCCCCGGTTGCCATGTGTCACCCCATCTCCACCCTTTTAGTCCATCTCATCATCCATTCACCACCTGCCACGTGTTTCGCTCCCTTCCGCGTCAGCCCCCCACTAAGAGTGTGCCCATTATGTGTCATCTCATGTCCCCTCCACTTATTTCCTTCTGCCGTGTGTCTTCCCCTGTAACCCCTCTCACACTTCACCACCCCCTGTTATGCGCCCCATTCTTCATGCTAGCCTCCACGCCTATTCATCAGGCCATTCAGTTAATACAGGTGGAAGTGCAAAGGGTCTTCCACATCGCAGAAGTGCCGAGTTGGTCGGGCCATCCTCAATCCCAATGAAGCAGTTATTGAGGTAGTTGATGGTAGTTAGACATCGCTTCTGCCATAATGGGGAAGTCCGGCGACGAATTAAAGGCACGTTGATTTGCCCACGGAGCTGTCAGGAGTCCGATTGCGTCCGTTGTTGATGCACGATTATTCAAAGATTGCAGGTGCAGATTATCAGAAGCCATGCAGACGCAAATTTTTAATGCAACGTCTTGGTTTTGTTGCTGATGTTGTTTTGAGTATATGTAGGCATTTTCACCATTTTTTGTATCTATTGATGGTAGAGCAAAGCTCCCGACTGTAAAGTTTTAACAACCATTCTAGTCCTGTGGGTTGTGCATCTGTGTTTGAGATTTCTTGTTTTATGACAAATAGTTTTCCTGCTCCATCTCTGTTTTCATCTTATACCAGAGGGTTCATGATCGAATGATTCGCATGAATTAGCATAGTTATGTATGATAAAGGATTTGTTGTTGCATTACGGTTTTCTCTGGTCCTCTGTGTTCGAATGTAAGAATATCTTGCCTTTAAACGTTTCTCCTCTCAGTCTGTTACAAACCTGATGTTTATTTCAGACCCATGCACTCTTCTCATGAAAGTCTTCCCCCTACTCACCCTTATTACAACTCATTGTTCGAAGTTTATCTAAGACCTCACTCGCCCATGCATGCCCGGCCTAGTTTCAGAGTTAAAATGATGTTGTCCTGAGTTCACTTCCATTTGATCACCCCTTTATAAACAAATCGTGACATTAAACTGATGGGTGTCGGGCTCTACTCCTGTAAGCAATCCAGGAGTGACTTCTGACGCTAACAGATAGATAGTGGTGCTTCCAAACACATGATAGGCTATAAAGACTCCTTATCTAAACTTATTCTTAAAGATTCACCTCACAAGGTGAAATTGGGTGATGACTATCATTATCCAATCAAAGGTGTTGGAGAAGCTTCCTACAAGTTAAACTCAAGAAAGACAATGAAGATGAAGGAAGTTCTCTATGTTACAGGTTTAAAAAAGAATCTTCTCTCAATTTCATCATTAGACAAGAAAGGATTTAGAGTATCATTTATTGATGGTAAAGTTCTTATGTGGCCTAGAGGGAAGACCCTTGATGATGCAGTAGTGATTGGAGTTGAAGGAGGAGGAATCTACAAATTAAAAAGACATTCAAACTCTACAATGGTTCATGATGTTGTGAATCCCAATGAACTACGGCATAGGATATTTTCTCACCTACACTACAAGGTTCTTCCGGTTGTGAGAAAAATGGTGATAGGTATTCTAGAAATCCAAACAGAACCAGATGGTTTGTGAAAAGATGTTCACAGGGAAAGAACGTGAAGAGTTCCTTTCCCAATAGTGATAGCAAAGCCAAAGGAGTTTTGGACATCGTGCATTCAAACGTATGTGGACTGATGTCGGCAACTTCACTAAGTGGGTATGTATATTATGTTTCTTGCATTGATGATTACTCGTGTAAAACTTGGATTTATTTGTTAAAAGAAAAGAATGAAATTTTTGGAAAATTCAAAGAGTTAAAGGCTCTAGTAGAAAACTTGACAGAGTGGAAGATAAAGACCTTGCGATCAGACAATGGAGGTGAATTCACCTCAGAATAATTCAAGGAGTATTGCAAGGAATTTTGGATTAAGAGGGATCTTTCTACTCCCTATAACCCTCAACAGAATGGAATAGTTGAAAGGAAGAATCGAACAATCATGGAAGCATTAAAGGCCATGATACATGATCAAGATCTTCCTATGCATCTGTGGGAAGAAGCAGCAAAAATGGCATTGTACATGCAGAATAAAAGTCCCCACAAGGTGCTTGAAAACAAGACACTCGAGGAAATGTTTTCAGGACAGAATTCATAAGTCAGCCATTTCAGAATATTTTGTTGCCCTGTATTTGTTCACGTCCCCAAGGAAAAGAGTACAAAGTTGGACCCTTCCTAACGGAAGGGCATATTTTTTTATTACAATGACACATCGAAGGATTACAGTACATACATTCTCAGTCACCGGAAAGTGGAGATCAACTGAGATGTAACCTTCTATGAGAATGCAACTTTCAGTTAATCTAAACAGATCCCTGCAGAAGAGGCACATGAAGAAGAGAATGAATTTCCTAAAGTTGCAGACATAGTTGAACCAGAGGAATTCATTCCAGAGGATCATGACATGGTAGAACCTTAGAAACCAGTCGATATACCTTCTCGCAAGAGAAGACCAGCTTGGGCACAAGAGCTTGTCAGAGATGTAGAAACAATTGGTTCCCCAGAGAAATATTTCATGGAAAGTAAGAAGCTAAAGTCGTATTCCAGCTATGTGGCATGCGTGTGTGACATAATGGATGCAGAACCTTCCAGTTATGAAGAGGCTACATAAAATCAAGTATGGAAAGATTTCATGGAAGAGGAATACCAATCCATTATGAAAAATGATGTCTGGGATGTGGTTTCTAGACCAAAGGAAAAATTTGTGGTGAGTTCGAAATGGATCTACAAGACAAAACACGCAGTTGATGGTAGTATTGAAAAATACAAGGCAAGATATTTGGCCCATGGTTTACCTCAGAAGGAAAGAATTGACTATGAAGAAATGTTTTCTCCTATAGCAAGATATACCTCGATCGGGACTACACTTTCATTGGCCGCTATGATGAAATGGAAGGTGCACCAGATGGATGTAAAGAAAGCCTTCTTGAATGGTGAAATAAAAGAGGAAGTTTATGTCAAGCAACCACTTGGATTCATGAAACATGACAGGGACACTCATGTGTGTAGATTAAAGAAGGATTCATATGTATTGAAGCAGGCACCCAGAGCATGGTATGGTAGGATTGACAATTTTCTAATGAGGTTGGGTTTTATCAAGAGAAGTGTAGATCCTAACCTTTACTTTAAGGTTGAGGATGATGAATCGGTGATTCTATTGTTGTATGTAGATGACGTGCTTCTAACAGGTGCAGAAAATCTCATCACTAAATGTAAGATAAAATTGGTTGCAGAATTCGAGATGAAATATTTAGGAATGATGCACTACTTCTTGGGACTAGACGTTTGGTAGAGATCAGATGGGATTTTCCTAAATCAAGGAAAGTATGCTATGGAAATCTTGAAGAGGTTCGATATGTTGGACTTTAAGTCCATGGTTATCTCGATGGTATCAAATATTAAGTTGTTGCAGGATACAACTTCAGAGATTGTCGATTCTACCTTATATAGGTAGATAATGGGCCCGTTGATGTATTTGACTAACACAAGATCGGATATATGTTTTTTCTGTGAACACCCTAAGTCAGCATTTGGAGCATCCCAGACAAGTTCACTTGGTTCCAGCAAAACATGTGTTGAGGTACCTCAATGTTACTCTATATCATGGTCTCTGGTATAGATATGACCATGATTTTGGATTGTATGGATACTCAAATTCAGATTGGGTCAGTAGTATTCATGATGGGAAGAGCACTTCTGGATATTGTTTCAGTCTTGGCTCCAGTATGGTCTCATGGAGAAGCATAAAGAAATCATGTGTGGAACTCAATATGGTTGAAGCTGAGTATGTGGCAACATGTGCAGGGATCAGAGAAGAAATATGGCTTTGAAAGTTGTTGTCTAGGTTATCTGGTCTCGGATTGGAGGCAACCTGCATTTGGTGTGACAACCAAAGTTGCATGAAGTTGTCCTAGAACCCAGTGTTCCATGACAGGTCGAAGCATATTGATATCAAATACTACTATATCAAGGATATGGTACAGAGGGGAGAAGTGAGGCTCCAGTTCGTGATTACTGAGGATCAGATTGCGAATGTGTTCACCAAATCATTCTTAAGGATGAATTTTGAGTACTTCAGGGACAATCTTGGTGTGGTCCTTATTCAGATGGAGTGACATGTGGAACTCATCTAGCATGAAAAAGGGTTGGAACTGAGTATGGAAAAATCTCATCCAGCACGAAAAAGGGTTGGCACTGAGTCTGGTGGGTCTCATCCAGCATGAAAAAGGGTTGGCACTGAGACATGAGTGCACATGATCAGGTATTGATGCATCGCATGGAGTGGATGTCCTAGGGACATGTTGTAGCTATTGAGAGCTACCCACGGACCTTGGTTGCATGGGGTGAAGTCATGTTTCACTATGGATATCCGAGGATGTATAGATTTGTATGTTCAACCGTCAATGGATGTGAGCTCGTGTGGTATCAGACTTGGAGTCTATGTCTGGAAAGAATACCTTCCTAGCTAAGAGAGAGTGTTAATATTTTTGGTGTAACTATAGAAGATATTCTTGTATATTTTTTTTAGTCAAACCTTTAAATGGTTATTATAATTATATTGTACAAGTCCGCTCAACAGAAATTATTATATTATTATTATTTTACTTATTATAGGTTAGTTAGGTCAAGAGACATTGTTGTGTATAAATAGAGGACAGGTTCCTCTCATTTGGACACACACTAACACACTTCTCTTGTGCATCTTGGAGCGCATAAGAAGGTCCAAGGAACAAGTCTTGGAGGTTGGTTCTTTTGGTGTTTTGGTCTTGGTCTTTCTTGGAGAGCTATAGCGCATCATTGTACTAGTTGAAGGAATATATATTGAGGGTTTTGGTTGCTAGGTTTTCTTCCCCACGAGGGTTTCCTAGGATAATCTTTGTGTTCTATTGTATTTGTGATTGTTTATCTTTCAATGATCCTACTACAATTGTTATTGGATTAAGTAATTGTAATTGTGTAACTAGAAAAATTAAAATTTCAACATAAATTAAGGTTTAAGATTTGTTTATGGACAAAATGTTGAAATTGTTGTTTGGCAATTGATTTAAAATTTAAAGGGAGATAATGATTACATATTTTAATTTTAACAAGCAATTCAAACTTATGGCCTTGTATCTCAATACTTATGTAGTTTTGAAATTCTTGTTCTTTAGTATTTTAGTTAGAGTTGAAATCTAATTAGTATAGATACCTTTTAATATGGAATTATTAAATATTAAGAGAGATAATAAAAGCATTTACATTTAGAAAATCATTTAAAAGTAATTTATGCTAATATATTTAATTCATTTTTTTCATATTATAAAAGTAGTTGATATAAACAAATCTGCCTCATTTTCCACCTCTCCAAACTAATGACTAATGAAACATAATGTATAATGAAACATAATGTATAATTGCTTTTAATTAACTTGTTCATAAAGCATTTATATTCCATCAAAATCATAGAAAACGTATAACTAGCACACTTATGAGAACGCTATTAAATTTGGATGTCCCCATTAATATAAGCGAGATTACCTTCACTTAAATGTTCTTTAGACTAGGCATTTATAAATAATCTAAGCTAAAAATTTTATAATTGGAAAAGTCTTTATAACATTGTGAAATGAAAAAACTTAAATATAATTCAATGTTTATTACACGTGCTGCAAAAATGTGTAAGGATAGATGTTGAGATTTTTTAATTTTTCTAAATTAATAAATCCAAGGTTTATGCTTTCTTCCTCAAGAAAGCTCATGATGCATATTTAAAAGAAGTGGGATAATCCCGGGAATTTTTCTTTTTTAATTCAATCAAAATAACTAAGGGAAAGTAAAATTTGAAATTTGAAAAAAAAATTGTTTTTATTTATTGAAACTTACTGTATCGATTGAGTTTTTAAGACCATAGAATATATTTATATGTTCAGATTAATGTAAGATTTCCACTAGTATAATAATAAATTTCAACTTTAAACACATACACTAATAAATTTCAATAAAGATTAAATAACCAAATCGCTAATAAAACACAACAAAGATTAAATAACAAAATTGTTATTAAAACAGATTAGAAAAAAACTAACGGTTGGTTGGTTATATTACTTGAGCATTGAGGGGCTTCCTTTGTTCAACATACGATATATGATTTTTGGAATTATCTGCTTAGTGTAAGTCATTGTTTTGAGTAGTCCACTTATCACTCATTTTATCGGGTGATGCTCACAGTGGTGAAGAAGTAGGATTGAAACTAGCATCAATCATCACTTCCAGGGCTTGCATCAAGTCACTCATCCCAAGACTCTTTTAGCTTAAGCGCCCCTCAATTATTAAATAAAAAATAGTCAAGCTAATTGGCTCACAATTGTGAAGAAGTGGGATTGAAACTAGCATCAATCATCACTTTCAAGGCTTGCACCTAATAACCAAGACTTCCCAAGAGGTCACCCATCCCAAGAATCATCTAGCTCAAGTGTGCCCCTCAATGCCTATAAAAAAGAATCAATCTAACTCGCTTGATTGTGGGGAAAACTCCATAGTTAAGCATGCTTGAGAAGAAGATTTTTGGGATAAGTGACCTCCTGGGAAGTCATGGTTACCGGGTACAAGCCCCATAAGTGGTGATTGATGGACTTCTTGGGAGGTTGCCCATTCCAATAATCCTCTAGCTCAAGCGCCTCTCAATGCTTAAATCAAAAAGAGACAAGATAATTGGCTTGATTATGAGGAAAACTTGATAGTTAAGCATGCTTGAGCCAGAGGAGTCTTCGGATGGGTAACTTTGTAACGACCCCTTCGTTACGACTATGAAAGCGAAGCATAATAGGTAATTTGTTTTTTTAAGCATAGGGAAATTATCGTCAATAATATAAATCATAGCAACGCAAAGTAAACGGCATCATAAGTAAAATCATTACCAGCTACTCATCATTGAAATCAATAACAACGCATTCAACACATTAACAAAAAGGATAGTGACACATAAACATAAATAGCGTTGTTGCTTAGCACATCACCATCAACTTGAAACAATTTATAAACAATGATCAACTAGATAATGACTATTAAAATGACTACCCTCCCAACCTACCCTACAAGGTTAGGACCTTCAAGACACATAAGCAATGCTCAAGCTCAGGATCCAATTGATTTTGACCATTTAAGGTCTCAGGGTTCGCAATTGTTCTAAGGAATAAGGAGGTGTCTACATCCCACTAAAAATCAAGTCCAACATCAACTAGATTAATCAATCATAATCATCAATTAATCATGGCACAATGGTAATCATTATCTTTATCCACAATACATCAACATTTAATTCAAGGCGCAAGTGATATCAATTATAACAATCATTCATATACATTTAAATATTCACTCTGCGCGAGAGTAAACAAACCCTAGAACAATCACTTGTCAACTTAATTAATGGTGCAAGAGAAAACTAATTACTAAATCAATCAGATATCGACATAATTTCATGATGCAAGATTATGTAGCAACTTAATCATGACGCAAGAGGGATCAACATTAAATTCAAAGGTGCAAGAGAAATTATCAATGATATTCATGGTGCAAGATTCTCATCACATAAACGCAATCATTTGTCACATTAAATTTCATTTCGCACAAGAAGCCTAACACCTAAACAATCATTCATTACATCATATTTTCATTTCATGCAAGAAGTATAATGTCTAAACAATCATACATTACATTATAATTTCAGTGCGTGCAATGAGTCTAATCACTCAATCATTTACACATCAACATTACTTCAATGGCACAAGAGAGTCTATTTAATCACCCAGTTCATTTCATGTGCAAATAATATAATCACATACAGTTCAAGGCGTAAGGGAAATAAAATCATTTATCATTTAATCAACATCATTAACACTGGCGCCATATAGTCATCAATTAAAGTTTGAGGCCCAAAAAGTAATCTAATCTTATTATATTCAGGGCGCATGAGAATAATTAGTTTTATTCCATGGCGCAAGTAAGCAATCATTCAACCAATCATACGTCACAATGAATCGATGGTGCAAGTAGACTAAACGCATTACCATCGGTTCTTCATTGCGCAAGAGAATGTAATTAGTCTTAGTGTACTTCAAAGTGTATCTATTAGACGTTGTGGTATACTATATAACTTATATAAATTTCTTCATTCATTTAAGACATCAACCACACCATTGAGAAGCTCTTAAAGATTGACTTTAATATGGTGGTGCACTACGAATATGGTTAACCATAACTTTAGAGATCAACTAAAATATTTTTCATTTAAAACCATAATTAAAAAGGGAAGGTGTACACTTAAAATGTTCTAAATTATAAGTGTGCGATAATTCATTAACCTAACCCTTAATGTGAAAAGTGCACATTGAGGAACATTTAGCTAAAATTGAGAGCCTAAGGATAGGCGAAATATCAATGGAAAGTGAAATTAAATCTTCGTGGATATTGAACTAAGACCAATGAATCATTCAAGCTCAACTACTACAATAATTTGCATTTATCATTAACCAATTAACTAAACAGTTTTAAAGTATAGGTCACATCCTCTAAAAACAAACGCTATGGGAAAGTATTATTGCCACCCAATGCGGAGATAAAAGAGGATAAGTAGGAGAAAGGAATCGAACGTCGAGTAAGGTAGTTTCCCGCCACGCAAAGATAAAAAGGAATGGGAAAGACGCAGAGAGAAGGACAAATAAAAACGTTGAGTGTAAAAGGTGAAATTGTTGGGTGTCAAGACATTAATTCGTTGGGTGATAAGTGCAATTCGTTGGGTGTTAAGACAGCAAAATGTTGAGCACTAAAGGGCAAGTAAATACACAGAGAAAAGACAAGCAAAGGCCGAGTATGGAGTGGCAAAAGATCACAAAAATCGCTGGCAAGAGATCCCGAAAATCGTTGGCAATGAAAACGAATTTCGTTGAGCATAACCAAGGAATTACGCTGAGAAAGCAGATGTAAAATCAACGCAGGAAATGAAGTAAATAACGCAGAGAATGAAAGTATGATTTAGCTAAGAAAGGAAAGATGGCACCGAGCTTAGGCTCTCACAAAAAACGCAGGAAAAAAATACAATTCGCTGGGAAAACAATTGTTCATATCGTTGTCATCCTCCCAACCTAAAACATAGAGGGTACAAGACCAATCGTTGTCTATCATGAACATCGACAAACACGATGTCATGTTGGTTACACAAGGCACCAAGGGAGAGTCCAGGAAAAACGCAATCCAAGTTTAATCTTGGGTTTAATTCTAGGATAACCACATAGTTACTCCCATGACTCGGACTGCAATTAGTGTGGGGTTAAACACCCAACAACACCCTGCGTTCGCTTGGGATTCTGCAGGTAACTTCAAGGTCAGGGGATCAAAGGTTTAGATTCAGAAAACGTAGTCTGGTGTTCAAGGAGACGGGGGCATGGGTTCCGTAATAATTATAATAATATAACGATCTTCCAAAGGGAAGGGATTTAATTACTAAGCGTGCCTACAGTGGTAAAACCCACCAAACTCAACCAAGATTTATCATCGCTCGGTAATTTACAGTTTGTTAACTGGTCTGACAGTGGTTATGTTGATAAGGTAAGTTTCAATTCAAGAGAAAAAAAGGGGACAGCGCAAGAATCGAACCAATACCCACGCCGAGTGGAGGGAAGAGTACATGGAAGGGTTTACTGTGTGTAACGCATCCGATCTAGAAGGGTTGGTCAGGAATATATCGAGTTCTGGGTTGTTCAATCCCCCATATTCTTCCCACCCCAAATAAAAAAAAACAACATACGATCAAATGACATACCACCATAAACCATCCCCTGAGATTAACCATTAAAGTAATAACAAAACATAATTTAAAATTCTGATGGAATAATTTGCGGCAACCAAGAAATTCGCCTCCAGTACAACATTTATTCTAGCAGCCATTATACAATTTACAAGAATTGAGATGACGAGCATATAAATTTCACCTTCCTGCGTACACAAAACCATCAAGAAAAATTGTAAAATTCGATATTAAAATTTGGGTGTTGTGATAGTAATTACTAACAAAATAGACAATTAATAATATTACAAATTCCGATCTAAATTTAAAATACCGTAACCATGGCGAAGAAATCGAATACGTTCTCCCACGATGGCAATCCTTTCGTCATCTTGCTTACTAACCATGAAGACTTCACTAGTACTTCCTAGCCAACGCTGGGTACTCTTCTTTCCTCTTGGTCCCCTAAGTCGCAAAGGGGCCACGGACAACAACAACCAAAAAACTCTAGCTCCCAGCTCGCCTCGCAAGGTAGAGCTTCCACTCTCTTCTCGAGCTGGGTATGTCATCTTTCACAAGAAAAACCAATCAGAATTTCTGCAGCATAAACTTACTCTTATCGGTCATGATCCATTCCTTCTCTTAGCCATTTCTTTTATAGAATTTTTCTTAGTGACCACTTGTCATTTTCACATTTAATTTATTTTTTCAAAATTAATTAGGAATTACTCCCCCATGTTAGCCTTATAATCTTAAAGTTCTATAGTCTAAGTATTTTCTAATATAAATGCTTTTAGAAATTAGTTTATTTTAGTTTGTTAGGATAAGGACACCTAACTTCTATGTAAAGGACACCTATCATACACATGTGATTATATAATTGGTTGTTCTCATAGTTTTTAGTTTAGAGTTGAGTTATATAAACTAGCTCATTCTTCAAGTGAGGTTAAGAAGTTGATTATGAGTCATCACTTCAAATTGTAATCATTTTTTCTTTATTAATAAAATTACGTGTCTGCGGACACTTTATCAACATGGTATCAGAGCCATGGTAAAATTGTGATGAAAGAGAATTTGTGATGGATTGAGGAAGCAAGAAAGACTTCTTGACATCAACCCGAATCTCTTCAAACTCAATAGCAGCATTATTGAGGTAATATGTTGTTGTTTTAAAATAAGGAAAATGTTATTGTGATTGCATCGATCAATTTTTTTAATAATTGATTGAATCATCATTTTTTAGAATTCTGATTTTTTATAAATCTGCAATTTCAAAGATTGTGGATCCATTGCTTGTTTATTAAAAAGGACTCATTTATAAACATTGCTTTAGATCAATTAAATTTGGGTCATATTGTAAAAATTATATCTCTTGCATCTGAGCAAAGTAAGCTGGAAATAAATTTGTAATACGCCACAACAATTGGTATTCACATGAATTTGGAATTGGAGGGATCGACCCTTTTGCAGCATCCATCATCCGCTTCCAATATCTCATTTTATTTGCAGCGATTCATCATGTTTTTTCTTGCAGCGAGGATCTTGTGAAGTGATCCATATTGTAGTGATTTCATATGATTATAGTGTGCAATCTATCTCTGCGTATTTTGCACCTAATCCACTCAATTTTTCCACGATTTCTCTATGTTCTTTGCTAATGATTTCTATGGAAAGGATGCCCAGAACGTTACAAAATTTGGTAGCAGATTTGTAGCCGAGAAGTGGAAAACAATACGGAAGGTGAGGATTGGAAGACGCATTTCTTAAATCGAAACAATTTCTAGAGTGAATCTCTCTCTCAAGCATGGACAGATACCATTGTTGGATCGCCATTCAAAATTGGATTGCCATTCAAATATTGGATTGCCATTCAAAACTGCAAATCACCCATCC
>JASDQU010309363.1:120725-132664 GCA_032191745.1 Picea mariana
CCATTTCTACTCTCTTGTTTGAATACATCAAGGAGTTGAGAAGAGAAAACTGACTTATTTTCTCTGATAGGGTTGGTTTTAGCCAACTTTGTCTCTACTTTGGAATAATCTAGAAGGTGTGCTCTAGGGAAGTACTAAATAATAGTTCTAGTTCCTTCCTTAAATGTAGCAATAACCCTTAAATCAAAATTAACATATAAAGGGTCTTAAAGGTATTTTACCTTTATCATGATGGACATTTTGTTGAAGACTTCAATAAACTACAAGACAAATCATACTAGGTTTTTTTGAAGTTGTGACCTCTTGCTCAATAAAACATCCTTTTACTCTAATGAGTAGAAACTATTCCATATGGCATCCTTGAAGTCTCCCCAAGTGCAAATTCTATATTGGTTATTGGTTTTCAAACGCCAAGTATGGGTTTGCCACCAAAATCTTGTTGACCTCTATCAAGTTCAACTAGGTTTCGAAATAAGCTTCCATGTCATGTATCTAAAAATCAATCTTATCACCATTGAGATTCCCATCAAATTTAGGCACCAAGAGATTAGTATCCATCTTGAAGTTTTATTAAACAATGAGACTTGTCTAATGAATAGTAGGTTAAGGTTGAGATTGTAGTTAGGCTTATTATTGATGAGTGATGAGTCATTGAAACATGCTCATCACATCATGCATCATTTTAGATTCGAACTCGTATTATTGTTTGGGTTGTTATTATTGTTAAGTCATGAGAGTTTCCAACAATGGGCATTGTTTCTCTTTCATTTGTTTGGCTTAGACATGGACAAGGCCAAAGTTCCAAGATTTGCCCCATTCATTGGAGATTTTGAAGGGAGCCATTGTGGATCTAGGATGAACCAACAATGTCTTCCATTTTTTTGAGGCACTACCCCAAATCCTACCCTATAGTGACATAGGGACATTGCATGAGCAATTTCATCCCTTGACCCTCACTACATAAATCAAATATCACCAAAAGTGTGTTTTTTGGTGTTATAGGGAGTTGTCCAAGGATAATACAACTAGGAGGAAACTAACAGAAAATAACATATTGTAGAAAAATGTTTATGACACTACCTGTTAAGTGAATGTGGTGTCAAGTTAATGAATAACCTAAAAATTGAGTGTTTCCTACACCAAATGAGAGAGGGTATTGATTATTTCAAATGAATAGTTCCATATATTTGAATGTTGTTGAAGAGAGTAGATCTATAGGAGGGTAAAAGGTGGAAACCCTCAAGGATACTAGATCTAAGGCCTTGAATAGAACAAGACATTAACATGGTCAAAGTGACCCATTGTCAACTTCATAGACTTACTTGGTTAAAGGGCCCAAATAGACCTTCCTCCATTAAAATGGAAAGCCCTCTAGTTATGGCCAACTATTGTAATCTAGGTTTGATAAATAAAATGAAATTCACTTATAATGCAATTGCAAGAATGCTAAATGAGATGCAACTAACTAAATACTAGCTAGGATCTCTAAAGAATAGGTTGACATGAAACAAGATTTAAACACAAACAACATGAGAATAGTCCACCAACTACAACATGTGCAAAATCAAGGAAGCTCTAAGCAACTGGGAATAGTCTAAAAGTCATCGAGAGATATCTTGTTTCATATCAAGTGTCAGCAGTGAAAACATAAATCAGACCAAATATCACAATCGTGAGAATAGTCTACAATTTGAAATGTCTATGCCTATAAGCATCAAGAAAACCATGAAAGGAGGGAACACTCTACAACCAATCACGAATTGCAAGAGAATTTACACAATAGCTAACAATCATCTCTTATTAACACATAAATATAGCTTATAATTCCAAGAAGTGAACCCTCAATTTTTTTTCTAGTGTGTCCATTACCTACTGGACTAGCCTGTGGTCTAATAAACCGCGACCCATGAGGCATCTAAGCTATCAAAATCCCTTGGGGATCGTAGCACAAGGGCCACACCAACCCTTAACATGGATGATTTTTTTGTGTGTCTCCTCCTGACTACTATGAGTTTCGAACCTTGGCCGCCTTACAGAACAAAACCCTCTAAATCTAATCACATTAGTGGGATTTTACAAGAGAACCCTCTACTTGAATACAATGGTTTTATTCATAAATTTACTCATGGCCCTTAGCCTTCCAATTATTTGACTCTTTGGTTACTCTAGACTCTTCGACTACTTTGGGTTCTCAAGCCTTAATAAATTTGTCTTTATCATTTCCTTTGATTATTAAAGTCAATTATGAGGATAATATTTAATTCGAATAATTCATGATTACGAATTGGCCTACTTAAGGTGAAGCTCACAATAAAAAAAAAAATGATTCTCCATGAATACATGTCAAGAACAAGTCCTATGATTTTTTAACACCCTTTATGATTTTTAAGTTTGGTGTTTGTCAAAGAAATTGTGTCCTCTTTTTCATTTCGCTTTTTCATTGACTTGCTCCATGACAGTGTATTGATTTTAGTTTGTCTTCTACCTTCATTGTTTTGGATACTTCACTACAATGAAAACCCCATGCTCCAATTATATCTTCACCTCCCTAATTTGTTTGGATGGGAAATGTGTGGACTTTTCGTATAGTTCTTGACCAGAAGCAATGCACTATGTATTCCTTTCTTATCAATCTTCTTCCCTCATTTGAGTCTGGCATTCACCATGTGAGAAAGGAAAATGGGAGCCTTGTGCAAGTTTAACACTTTGAAATAGCTTAGAAAATCCTTTCTATGAATCTTCCACTGGTAACATGGACCACATTACACTTTTTTACCATTATCTGCACACACAAATTATTCTCATTAAACATGAACTACCATTCAACTACTAAACAAAATTGTACAAACAAAAGCAAAGAGGATTTCCTCACATGTCTCACTTAATGAAACTAACAAACCTTAAATGGGATATCCTTGTGAGGTGCCAAGGACTAGACTTTATGGTGATCAAACCAATGCCTTGGTCCATTGGGATACATAGTCAAAAGTTGGGCTATGGAGTCAAATCCCCTCTTCTTCTTAAACTCTGGTTTTTAGAACACAAGAACTTGTTGGAAAACATGAAGGAAAACAAAACTAGATGTTTGTAAGACTGAAAGAAAAATGTTGGAAATTGACATAGAAAGCAGGAAAATCTAACAAGAAAAGTGGGCCCACTAGCTAACATGGCACCACCAATGTAACCAAGTATATGGTTTGATAAGGCTATAAGACCCATGCATGAATAGGAATGAAAAAATGGTGGATGAAATTGGTGTTTAACATTTAAAAATGATAGGGAAACACATCCTCAATGCCTATGTAACACACCCTAAAAGGATAAAGATTACTTGAAGCACAAACCAAGTTAGAAAGTTAGTGGGTAGCATCAAAAGCATAATAGGAAGCAATGCAAGCATATGAAAAAGATGAATTAATTACCCTTTTCCAATATTTATTTTGTTGCTCTACTTTTTGGACAACCTCCTTCATCCATGCTACAATTGGGTCAAGATAAGGAATGAGATATTTAAATCACTTAACCCCAAAATCAAACACAACAACAGGGCCAAATATTCCCCATATAACACATTTGAATCTCGCATAGGTTGCCTAGATATACAATCAACTCTTCCATTGCTATCATCTTCATAATCATGGCTATTATGAAACTCAAAATCTTCATACTTTGGGAAATATGGAAACATTATATCCTACCAATATTCAATCTCATGCTAGCACTCTTTTTCCTACTTATCAGTGTTGCCCAAAAAATACAAATGCCTAGGGTGAAGAGTTTATTTTCATTGATGATCATTCTTATCAAAAAACACAATATGATTTTTATCATTATATGCAAGGACGACTTCCAATGACTTCTCCTTCTCAATGGATGATTGGTTATCCTCCTTATCCATGTCAAAAACACGATTCAATGAAGTTTGGAGATAACTTCAACTAACATTACCATTGATTAAATAAGGAATGGATTCACCAAGTATTTCATTACTCTCATATTCTTTGTGTTGGGATTCATTGTTTTCTTAGTGTTCATCCTTTAAATCAAATCAGAATTTTATGAAGGTTTAAAACAACATTTACTAACAACATTATCATTCCAAAGAGCAAGTTGAGGTCCATTAAATAGTTCATGAGTTTCATAACCTGTGCACTGGAAATTACCATCTTCTTGTTTACATCCTTTTGTTTTCAACTACCTCGACAAGTAGAGGAGGGCAACCCATCACCATTAGTTTTGGCATTTTCTTCCTCATATTGCAATTGAGATTCATGAGAAACTATATCCTTCCCAAACTCATCCAACACATGTTTTTTGCTAACAAGGATTACAAAAGATTATTTCATGTGTTGCCCAGAATTTTCATCATAATTCGCATGCACCTTGTTCAGAAAGTATATATAGCAACCTTTAATTGATGATCAATGAAACCCAAATGGTCATTACTCTTCCTCATAAAAGTATGACCAAAGAAAACTTTGAGGTTGAATATGATCTCCAAAGTTCATGAAAATCCCTATTTCATCAATAACTAATGTCACATTATAATGAAATTGTTTCTTTGTATATCCAATGAGCAAATAAGATTCTTATAGCAATGGATTTTGCACTTTAAATGACGGATTGGGTGCTTCTTTCTTATCCTCTTCAAATGGTGGAAATGTTAGAAGTCCTTATTGTAAACAAGTATCCATATGAATAGAAATATATAATACATCGTTGGATACTCTCCCACCTTCACCTTTTCAAGTTCTAATGCATCATCAAACATAGTGTCCAAATATGGAGAATGCCTCTCTTTGAGAAATAGTAAACAATGAGAATCATGTGCAACAATATAAACATGGTAGAAACCTAAGAAGGCCTTACACTCTCGGGAATTTTAAGACAATACTCATGAAAGAATCCATTGAATGTTGTTATACTTTTGAAGCCATCATTTTSCAAATAACTAAATTACATTAATAACCAGAATGGGTGCTTTCTCTTTCCTCACCGTAAAAACAAATATCATGTAACTACTGCCAAGTTGAGATGATATTTTCCCACAAATTTATGAACCAATATCTAACATCCCCTTCTAGGAAATGCACAAAAAKATGTATGAAAATGCCCTCATGCTTGACAACAAAGTCATTAGTGAAATCTTGAAGCGCCATTATATGCGCATTATTTYRTATTTTGTTATGACCACTAAACTTTGGAAGATGCTTTAAATATCCATCATTGAAGGGGTGAAGGGTTTTGGGAAAGACTAAGGGTTGGTACCTTGATACCACCCAAGGATTGACATAGCAAGGTTTKTTTTTGGACATGAGGACAACTATTTGAAAAAATGAATCATGATTTTCAATACTAAATGTATTTGAATGTAAGRGATTTGGGCCAGCAGAGGGAGATAAAACACTCTATATCAAGCAATGATTGAAATATTCTGAGTCTAACAAAGATGAAACTATCAAAAGGGAATTTCCTAGGATTTATAATAAAATGACAGTGGGTATTTTGAGAATGGGATTTAATAAAATATGCAAGATAAATTTAGATTCCTAACCTGCATAAATGGTGTCACTAAGAAGTTGGATATGAAAGAAATATGTGTTTATATGGGTTTGATCCAACAATGTGACATGGATTGGAGTCATTGAGTGAGATATTTTTGCCTCAAAATTCACTAATGGCTCACCAAAGCCATAAATAATCAATAGCAATGGGAATAGGTCTTCATTCCCCAATGGAGTCACTAATAAGTTTCTAGCTAATCGGAAAATATTCAAGAATGCAAGATGTTGGGTATCATCTTTCACTAGATTAAGACCTAGCAAGAAAATCAACAATGGAGTTGTCAATGTTTGTCATTATATTCCCAAAGGGATCTCTCTTTGAAAACAATGCTAGTTCTTATGTTACCACTCAAGTCATCCTTGCTCTCGCAAGAGAAAATGCTAGTGCACAATGTGTGAGAGCACCTTCAGGCACCACTCTAGGCCTCTGATCTAGTTCTTGGGATAAAAGGGAACCCTCAAATGTCATAAAGATATCTCTACGTGAGGTTCATACTATATTTATTGCAAATATAAGGTAGTACACATTGTTTTCCTTTGCAAAATTTTAAAGATTGTGCTTGTATTGTATGTGGTTAAAGGGAACAATTGCTAAACATTGATATATATAAAGTTCATTAACCCAATGCAAAAAGGAACCTTATTAATGCTTCGATTATCACAAGACATAATATGAAAGACATGAAAATGAGTGACAAGTGGAGGTCATACACTACTTTCCTATTACACATGTTCATGGGATAGAAAATTAAATGGGCATGCACACAAACATGGATCCATTAAATCATTTGACACAAAACAATATGGAAAATGGAGGAAACCAATGTAACTTGCTTGGATGTTATTCATCCACCAATCGTAATATGCCACGGTCCTAACTATGAAATAAATCCAATGGCTCTTTGAATACAATGAGAGCACTAGTTGGGGATTATAAAATCTCAACACTAGACCTTTATTGATTTCCTTCCCAAAATTTAGAGCTTACAATTATGTCTACAAACAGAAAGAGAATAAGTGTAGAAGAGAGAAATGGACTCAATTTAATTGATCCTACAAACATGGAGCCAAAAAAAACTATGTAATGAAAAGGCTTGACTCTCTCAAAATTCCAAGAGCTTGATGGTATGCAATTTCTTGAGCCTATGTTTTATACTATGAAAACTTCCTTTTATAGGCTCTACTTCCACCCAATTTTTGATAGTTGATCTCTATGATTTTAGGGGGTTGGTGGGTTGTAAAATTCATCCTTTAATTATTGTTTTCAAGGTCGGGGAGATCATTAATGGGAGGTCACCATATAGGTTTATCACCCTTCTCTTTGAGCCCTAATTCGGTGGCAGTTAGTCACCCATGCCAAAATTGATTGTGATAACTATATCTCCTACATGGCCATGAATGTTGAATTTACCCCAAATGGGATGTGACAGTGACCCCTTTACTTTTTAGAGAAACTTTCAGTCTCCTCTTAGCTCACAACTTCTATTACTCATCTAGATTTTGCAAAGGAGTGCTAGTTTAAAGGTAGGAAGCGATAGTGTACTTAAGCATTTTCATTTTCCTTAAGGACCCTTTCTTCTTTGAAGAGTAATTCAAGGCCTTGGAGAAATCCCCACTTAATCCATTTATGAATTTTCGAATGGGGATAGTGGTAGACTCTTATTGTCTATGGATATTTGAATTCCCCAAGGGTGAATGTTCCGCAAATTTAATATTAACCATTGATTTGGATCAACAAGAAGAACCTTCATTGTTGATCTTTCCCAGCAGCAACGCAATCTTTTACACTAAAAGGGGAATCCCAACTAATCATTTTTGTTCCATTGATCTTGATGAGTGAGATAAATGTAATCCATTTGTGGGTCCCCGATTCCTTCCCCTTTTATTTTCTGATACTCACCACAAGTCCTGGTGATATGATTGGGTGAGAAAAATCCCAATCATCCACATGTCCCCCTAGATTTTCCCTTTCAATTTCCTAAAATTCTTGCGGGAAACATTAGCCAATGATGTACCTACAGGAGAGTAATATTATCCATTTGTGTGTTTGATATGTGTTTATATTCTTTGCATGACTAGAATTAGTGGCTACGTTGTTCCGGGTGCGTAGGGGGGTAAGAGGGAGGACCACTAGCCCCCCCTTGGGGGGTTCAGGGGAAGCGACCCCCAAAAAAATAAAATTCCTTTGTTTTCATGTCCATTTTTGGGCAGTCCTTGGTTTTTGTGTCCATATATGGGCAGTTTTTAGGCACATGGTTTTTCGCCGATGGTTTTCTATTTCCAATTAAGGAATTAGTGTTGTTGAGTAATCTAGTTCATTGGATTAGGGTTTTGGATGTCGCCGGATCCTATATGTATATTGTATTGTAAACAATGTATGATGTGAATGAATATAGAATATGTTGATTTTCCCAGTTTGGGTTTCCAGGGGAAAAATCTCTGTGTAAGGTGTGTATTTTCCATTGTATCTTTTATGTTCTTTAATTGAAAATATATTTGCAATAAAATATTGTACAAGGTTAAAATCTACATTGTGATAACTTGGAATTTTAGCCCCCTTTACTAATGCAACCACCATAGATCATCGAGAATTTTTTATTTGTTTTGGAGGGAAATATATCCACCGTAAATATGTCCTGGCGAGGGAAGTCTCAATTGTCAATCTATTTAAGCAGGGGCAATCTGATCCATTCTTGATGTTTTCTATTTTCCATTGTGGTTGATTTGTTATGGCAGGCGCAATGAGGATCATTCATGGAATTCTACCATGTTTAAGATGTCGATGAACTTGATTTTCATGAATACACCTAATCCATTGATTTAAATCCCATGTGGACAATCTCCACAATTCATGATACTTTCATGCTGTCAAGTCACACAATACCTTACCTCCAATGAATCATCTAGGTTCATTGATCTAATTTTTGGAGGGATGATTGTAGCTATGTGAAAGACTATGATAATTTTAAGATACATGAAACTATATGTTGAAAATGATCCAGGTGGATATCAGTGGCCACCCACCTATTCCAACTAGCTCAAAACAGTGTTCTGGAAATTTACTATTTTTAGCATTTTTTCGGTTCCTAAACTTTTGGGGCCATTTTGAGGTACTAAATGAAGTTTTTTTTGGATTGAGAACCTCAATGATAGTTGAAGGCTTTTATTGAGCACCCAAAATTAATCTCCTCGGCGATACCTTTCCAACGATCTATCGTGCACCCCAAATGGAGATCATATGCCAAAGTTACACCCCGAGGAAGTTGATACACCAAACTACCCAAAACGGGGTCCACAAAATTGTTGGCTTTTCATCCTCTGGGGTTAGGGTTTTGGATTTTCTTTATGATAAAAAGGCCTTTTGAGCCTCACTGTAAATTCGTCTTCTTGCAAATTGGAGTATCCATCACATCTCTTCTCAGAGATAAGATGCCAACTTTCTATCGAGTCTTTCACTCTGTATTTCTAGAGTTTTGTACATTTCGCTCATTAATAGAAATTGTGTATTATTGTATCTTTGTGTTTATGGTTGCATCTCTGATATATTTCTATTATATTATTGGATATCTGAGATATCTMTGTACATTTCTTTATTATATCTCTTCTCTCATTTCGTTCCGAAAATAATCCGGATCAACAAACCATTTYCGTCGTTGATATGACTCATGAGTAGCCCTCAATTATGATCTTAGTGAGGAAAATCACATGTTAGTTATATATAGTTACCAACATGCTTTMTCCTATGGATTTCTACAAAAACTAAATAAGTGCTCAGGGGAATGACACATGGGAAAGGACTAAGAATGATCATGTTGCTTGGTAAGGTTTTCTTAGAGGATTTAGGAGAAGGGTTTGGGAAAGAAAGATCAATTGTAGACGTGGATTATGTAGGATCATGACGATTGATGGGAAAAATTGTCAAAGGGTCCCAAACATTTGAGACAAGGAGAAAACACCAAAACTTATCATGGGAGGGGAAATTAGGGATTAGTCTAGGAAATTCATGTAGTGACCTAAAAGTGACAACAATTGGTGGGACATCCCAAGGAAACAACACATTCCACTAGGAGATCATTATTTATATAATTATACAAAATTTTAACATGGGCCCTTCTTGAATGAGGCTTATTTGAGGTGATACACATTGCAATGCCTCTTCTCTCCATGTATGAGTAGCATAATGTCACAAAGAACCATGGTTTTAGTAGTACCAAGTGCTATGACCATCTCAACAACAATAATCCTCATTATATTGAAATATCCCCATGAAATGAACCAATCACTTACACTTTGAATTATGTTGTATAATGTATATGTTATAATGTTCCAACAACAAATATCTTAATGAAGAATCTAATTTCAGAGTCTCCTTGAATTGCTAGGTGCTTTGGAAAATATGATCAGGAAATACCTTAGGAGTTGAGAAATTGGCACCATCATGGAAATCCCAAACAAATTTGGTTTATCCTTCTTAGATAAACATAAGAATTGATATTCAATGGATACATGGGAGCCAAAACCAAACAAGCATAGGAAGAATAATCATGAAAGATGTTTGTTATACCATTTTTCGAAGGGAATGGTCCATGGCTACATTCTTGACCTCGCCCATTATTTGAAAGCCATTTCTTGTCGATGCAAAAATGGTAGGTAGAAAAATGTTGTATACATACTATCGGGACTCTTTTCCACAAACATTAGAACCATAATGGAAGTATCACATTTCCAAAATATTTTGTGAGATATGTAATGCATAAATCCTTCTCAAACCTTTCCCGATAAAGGTTCAATCATCGATCATGTTTCGGAGGTGCTAGTAGAATATAGCTCACTACAATAACGCATTACCAAGATCAACAAAACCACAATAGTATAGATTATCCTGATTAAATCTACCATGGCGTTTATTATTATGCATAACTAAATTGAAATATGAATTAAGTAAATGTTCTCAAAATATATTGTTCCCCTTGGTCTTGATTTAATATTTGTTAATCATGGAGATCCATGAATCTTCACGTGATTAATACCTCCATACCCAAATGAGTTGATAAACACTTCACTACTTTCAGGATGCCATGCACCATAACAATAAGAGAATAATAAATTGTAGTAGCCTAGTCACAACCTTTCAATGCCAGTATATATGTATGAATATGATATGCAAATGAAAACAACTAATGAATTCCCACGATCTATAGGAATATATTTTACATGGAATAAACCTTCATATATATCCAAGAGAAAATAAATAAGCCTACCAAGGTAACTAAAGATTCAAGGGGTGAAATGGTTGATGAACCAAAGAAGAAAGAGGAAGTTTGCAAATAGTAAATCATTGAGTTAAAGTATCATCCTACAAAATCATCGAGGTTGAATGTGCTCTCCCTCCCCAGGAGGCCAACTTATCCTCCAGTGATTAGAGAATTGTGGTAGAGGGGCAGGTTGTGTTGGAGGTGAGAAATTTGCTTTACTAGGTCAATTTTATAAGTTAGAACCTCAATCTTACCTTCATACATGAGTAATTTTTCCTCTAGTGGAAATTCGTTGGATTTGAGGTTGAATTTTCCTTCCTAAGCGGTCAAATTGTCTCATGTTATAAAATTTTCCCATGGTAAAACTAAAATGAAAGTGCTAGTTTTCCCATAAAGGACAAATTGTTGGGGTGGAGAGGTAATTGGAAAATTCAATGACTTGGAGGGGCTACTAGCTTCCTAGGTCAGGATTTAGACTTACCTAGGAAAATCACTAGCCTAGAGAGTTAATTAGCCTTCAAGGTAAGTGATTTAGTGAATTAGATGTAGATTGGACCTTCCTTATGTACATAATTGAGTTTGAAGAGATGGTGAGGTTCACATTATTCCTCTAGATCATGCCTTTCATGCCAAGTTTCGCTTGGTGTAACTTCAAAATTAATTAAAATTAATACCAATGAATCCCCATGTTTTTTTTTCTTCGTAAATGCATCACTCATTCAACAAATATTAGAATATAGAATGATTAGAATCTAAGCATAGAGGACATAGCAAAATTTCCAATGACTTGTTGGACAACATATTCCACGCATAATGTAACCCCTTTCATAAAACACAAAGAAAAAATAGCTTGTTTGACAAGCAAAAAAGTTTAATTCTATTTTTTTTGTTTCAAGGTTTGGAAATAATTTTTTTTAGTTGCATTATGGTCATAGACACAAAAAACATCAATCTAACCTATTTTGAAAAATGCATCAGAGAGATTGAAAGAAAGCCAAAAAATAATGGAAAATAAAGAGCAAATCCAATAATGACTTGTTGGTTGTGGAGCCTGATTATCTTCTTAATTCAGAGGTCTTGTTTCAACCATGTTTGTATCTCATTACCTGATGGGGGGGGG
>JASDQU010309364.1:0-37089 GCA_032191745.1 Picea mariana
GCATGAATGTAACCGCAACACCGAGACCCACCGGTGAATGGAGAAGGACAGAAGCATAGTCCCTGGCCTGCAAACTACAACAACAGGTCCAACTGCAGATGCAGGACCCCAACCTTGAAAACTTGAAGCAAACAAGAGCAAGCAACAAACAACAAGCCAATGAACAAGCACCAAAAGGCCCAACTGCAGCTGCAGGATCTCAACTCTGCAAAGTTGAATCAAACAACAATAAGAAGCATCCAACGAACGAAGGAGCAAGCATCAACCT
This sequence comes from Picea mariana, assembly GCA_032191745.1. Classification (NCBI taxonomy): domain Eukaryota; kingdom Viridiplantae; phylum Streptophyta; class Pinopsida; order Pinales; family Pinaceae; genus Picea; species Picea mariana. The sequence continues at coordinate 269 of JASDQU010309364.1, forward strand.
ACCAACCAGGAATGTCGGTGAAGAACAATATTGGCCAAATTCACTACACACAAGATTGTATCAAAAAGTCGGACGAAAATGTATTGTAACACAACTGTTAAGCAAACATTTCAGACTGTGAGGCCTGCCAGGTAAACATTTAAGGATGTGAGGACCGTCCAAAGGCTTCCCACTATTTAAACAATTAAGAAAGTTGCAGTTTCCACGATTGGTATTTTTCAATACTAGGAGCGATCAAAATCCTCTTGAAGCCCATCTTTGTATGTGACTACTACGACCAGAGAGGCAATATTGTATTGTTTTCTTCATCTCGTTCTTGATTGCGAATGTTCGACACAGAACCCACCTTCATCGTAGCCACAGTGACATATATGAAAAGGAAATTATATTTTCTCCTCACACACAAAGATGTTCTGCAAGAGGATTTTGACTCAGGCATCTCTAGTATTGAAATTTCTAACTTGCAAACTGCAAATACCAAACAACAAACAACGAATAGGAAGCTAAATATGGCACTGAAACCCACCCGTCAATGGGGAACGACAGAAGGTCACTTCCAATCACGGATGCTGAATCTCAAGCATGCAAACTGCAACAAGAATATCAGGCAAACAAGAACAAAAACAACAGGCAAACAAGAAACCAGTGAACAAGCAAGGAGCAAGTATCAACCAGTGAACCAGTAATACCCCCGAAGAACAATATTTCCCATATTCACTGCAGATAACATTGCATAAAAAAAATTGGAGGAAAATGTATTGTAACAGGCCTGTTAAGTAAACATTTAAGGCTGTGAGGCCTGTTAGGTAAACATTTAAGTTTGTCAGGACAATTGTGTAAACATTTAAGAAAGAATGCAGTGTGGCAGGTCTGTTACGTACGCAAAAACAATTATTATATTATTTTATAATAATATAAATTAATTATAATAATATAAAATAATAATAACAAAAAAAAAAATAATAACAATAGTTCGAACAATAGAGACTATGCAAAAAAAAAATTAGTCAAAAGACAAACTAATATGAAGTCAACTAATAAAAAACTGACTCTCTATGCTCAAAACATTGGATATCTAAACATTTCAAAAAAATAGTAAAAATTCAGAAAAACCATAGATGATCAAAAACTTTGGATATGATAACATATAAAACATTGGGAATAACGAAGCTGGCAATAAGACCTCCATTCTGTTATCCAATCAGATCATGACATATCTGGTATTTTTTATTATATACAAATCAATCTTTTTAGTTCCAACAATAAAGATTATGCAAATATTTTTAGTCAAAGGACAAACTCATATGAAGTCAACAAATTATCAATCGCTATAGTCCCTCTACACCTTCGACATGGACTAATAATGAGTACACATTTTAAAGTTGAGTGAACAAATCCTATTTCATTATACAATAATAAGTAGACATTTTAAAGTTGAGTGAACAAATCCCATTTTATATATAATAATGAGTATATATTTTAAATGTATAAAAATATGTTTATGTTATTTTGTTATATGTTTGGCATAAATGAATCAAAATTAAATTTAGGAGATTAGTTTAAGGATTGTATTTTGTTAATTTTATATTGATAGTGTTTGATTTAAATTTTCTTAAACCAAACTTTTTTTTTTTTTTTTTGACGGAAACGGTTATAGTTTATATTCGAGGGGTGGCAAAGCCACAGGTTCAGTTACAAAATGGCCCCGAATTTCTTCGGGCCTAAATTCCTGATACCATTCTACTATGAAGCTATAACTATGAACTGATCTAGCTCCCTTGCTGCTTAACATACTGCTTATTTAAAGCATTGGCTACAATACAAAATGCTAGAATGCTGGTAGAGCCTGCTAACAATTACTTTACAAAGAGAGATTACTTGTTGGGTTCCTAGCTCCAGTTGGTGTTCAGTTGGGCCATCTTGGCCTCCAGCTGTTCCATCCTTTCATCAAATTCTTGCTGTGGGTTTTTCAGCTCTTTGTGGAGTTTGTCCAGCTCCTCCGCAAAGCCAATTTTAGTCATGGTGATATCAGATTCGAGCTGTTCCAGCCTGCGTCCAGCCTCCACGTCCAAGTTCTCTAAGAAATCCAATTGATGCTGGAGAAGCTGCTGCGAATTTTCCAGAGTTTTGTCCATTTATTTCAGACGCTCCTCCGTGCTCAGCTTCCCTTTTGATGAAGATGCCATCTCCCTCCGATCTCTCACTGTGCGTGTCCTGCCTTGCTTACTCTGATGCTTCACCCTCTCTGGTTTTCTAAACGGCTTGCAGATCTTTGCTTGAGCCGGAATGAAGGGGTAGCGACCTCCATTTATTTCTTTTTCACTCGTTTTCATTATTGCCTTTGGATTCTGGCCGTGGTCGCACGGATCTCTTGTCTCCACCAGATCTGGGGCCCCATTCCTCATGGTACTGAGCCCTGCCTTCCGTCCAACCAAAACTTCTGTCTCTGTCTACCTTTGAGATTCGTCTGATTCCCCTGCTCATACGCGATCTAGCATTTGGAAGAGTGCAAGAGGACGGCTCGGGTTCATGGGATCTCCACATTATTCATAATTCCATTTACTGATAGCACCCCAGCCTCCAATAACACGCCTTTGTTGGCTTCCTTATCAGCCATGCGGTTGAGATCCCTTAACACGTGAAATAATTGGTAGGAGTTCAATTTTTTTAAGAGGAGGCAAATTTTATCAAGAAGATTGTTGAGCTTAGTGATTTGAGTTGTGGAGTGTTTGATCATGGCCTATATTATTATTCTGGAATCGCCTATGATTTTCAAGTCCTGGGTTCTGAGTTTGATTGCCTGGTGCAGACCTTGCCAGAGAGCCAATGCCTCAGCTCTGTTATTGGACTCTATACCGAGTCCGATAGCAAATTGTGTTACTATGTCCTCTTTGGGATTTTCAATGATGCCCCCTCCTCCAGCCTGGCCTGGGTTGCCTTTCGAGGCCCCATCAAAGAAGAGGATAGGCGTTTTAATATTGTTTTTCCACTGTGCAAATTCATTTTCGCTTTTCCTGATCTCCCAGCTTTCTTGGATTGGTTCGATTCCATTTTTGCCTTCTAATCCTGGGATATTGAACTTGGCTATCCAACTCCCCTGTTCTTCGTCCAGCTTGTGTAGCTTTACTGTGGAGCAAAGGTGAGCAGCTGATTCCCCCATCATAGCTTGAATTTTAGTGACAATCCTGACTTCACTCAATTGACTTTCTTTGAAGATTCTATGATTCCTCTCTAACCAGAGATTCCATAGGACAAACTTTGGTAGTAATCCCCATATCAAGAGAGTTTGGTTTCTTTTCTTGTCAGCAAATGGGAACAAGGATTCCCATTGGAGGAGGAGACTTATTACATCAGGTGGGAAAATGGTTGCTGGGTGGGATCCTATTACCTTCATCCAGACTTCTTTTGAGTAGCTGCAGTTTAGGAGAAGATGGTCAGTTGTTTCTTCCTCATGGAGGCAGAGAGGGCATCTAAAGGGTCCTTCCCAGCCCCTTTGTCTAAGGTTCTCCCCTATTTGGATACTCTTGTGCGCCAGGGTCCAAATGAAGAGGTCAATTTTTGGGAGGGATCGAAGATTCCAGACTGCTTTCCAAAGTGCTAGATTTGGCATGGCAGTGGGGACGGAGTTGAAGAGTTGGTAGCCCTCTGCTGTGGTGTAAGCCCGAGCACTCCTGCCCCATCCTCTTTCATCTTTACCTATCTTTTTTAGAGGGGATTTCCCTTGAAGACACTTCTTAAGAACCTCCCATTGACTGTCTAGAAGAGCTGGTCTGTTTGGGACTTCCCNCTCCCCATACTGAAATGTCTGAGAGTGTTAAAATGTTTTGGCTGTCCATCCAATTTTTAAGGCCTTGAAGATCCTGACGCTGATCTAGCGATGGGTCACCCATTATTGAGTCTGTCCAGATTCTTATTTTTCGACCATTTTTCGACACCCAGGTTAGATGAGGGGTGAAGTGAGGGAGCGCCTTTTTGCATAGCACGAAGGTAGGAGAGCTTTTCAACTCCTTACATGGGAGTTCTAGGCTTCTGTCCCGAGACCCTTGAAAGTATTTCCTCCATAGAGCGCACTTACTCCAAGTGGTTTTGCCTGTGATCATTTTCCAGAGAAGCTTTGCCCCTAAGGCCAGATTTTGGATCCTTGTATTTTTAAAATTGAGACCTCCTTCCATGAAGGGTTTTGTGGTTTTTTCCCAGCTAATCAGATGCAATTTTTTCTTTTCTTGCCTTCCTCCTTCCCACAAGAATCGTCTCTGAAAAGCCTCAATTTTTTGGATGACAGTGACTGGTGCTAACAATAGCGAGCATTGGTAGATGGGGATACTAGACACCACAGCCTTTAGCAAGACTACCTTCCCTGCTAAGTTTAGCCAATTTCCCCCCAAGAAGTAAATTTATTCTTGAGTTTTTCTGCAAGATGGTTCCAGTGGGAGGCTCTAGGGGCAACCTTAAAGATTGGAACTCCCAGGTACTTAAAGGCCTCCCAGTTTGTATGTCCCTCCATCCCTAGAACTCTTGTTATTCTCAACATTTCATTTGGGGTGATGTTCCAGCCATAAATGTTACTCTTGGTCTGATTTATTTCACTGCCAGAGGCTGCTGCATAGGCGTCCAGTTCTTCCTTGAACTTTTTTGCTATTATTGGGCTTTCTCCTCCCAGCAGCAACATATCATCCGCGAACTGTGCGTGGTTGATGTCTTTCACCCCTTGTGCTATTCTTAGGCCATGAAGATCTTTGTTAATTTGGGAGTTTTCTAATTGGTAACTGAGAACTGATGCTTGAATTTCATAGAGCAATGGCGACAGAGGACAACCTTGCCTTAGGCCCCTGGAGGCTTTGAAGAAGGAATTTACTTTCCCATTCACCAGAGGGGCGATCCATGGAGATCCAATTCGGGCTTTTATCCAACTTATAAAATGTGAATCGAATCCAAATTTCCTCATAACTTCAAATAAAAATTCATGTCTGACTCTATCAAAAGCATTAGCGAGATCCAGTTTAATGACCATACCTTTTTCTTTCCTTAAGACGCTGGAGTGAATCGCTTCTTGAACCAGGATGATGTTGTCGGCGATATGCCTCCCTTGGACAAAGCCACCTTGATTTTCAGGAACGATGAGAGGGAGAGCTGCCTTGAGGCGATTGGCTATTACTTTGGCAAGGATTTTATATCTTGTATTGCATAAAGAGATAGGTCTGAAACGGTTGAAGGAAATCGCTCCTTTTTCTTTCGGGATGAGTGCCAGAAAGGAAGAGTTGGTGCTTCCTCCCAGTTTATTGGCCTGCTGTGACTTTTGAATCATTTTGGTTAGATCCTTTTTAATTATTTCCCAGCATTGCTGATAGAATCTGGCAGTGAACCCATCCGGTCCCGGAGCTTTGTCTGGGTTCATCTGATCAAGGGCCTCCTTTATCTCTTGCTGCGTTACCTCTCTTGTCAGCTTGTTGTTGATGTCTTCGTTTATTAGCCTTGGAATTACTGTGAAGGGGTACCTATGCTGGTCCAAAGCCAAGTCTTTTGGGTATGTGTATAGCTTCTCAAAAGCTTCATAAGATGCTTGTTTAAAGCCTTCGGGATCTGCAATTGTTTTATTCTGGACTTGAACTTCCGTCACTGCCTTATATTGTTTCCTTGCTTCCACTTGTTTGTGAAAGTAGGCTGTGTTACGGTCTCCCTCTTTCAGCCATAAGCTTCTTGACTTTTGCCTCCAATAGTTTTCCTCCATTCTGTAGGCTTGGTGCCATTGCCTTTGAAGGTTGTCCTCCTTTTGCAAAATTTTCGGAGTGATCTCCTTCTGTTCCATTTCCAATTGATGTGCCTCGAGATGGCTTTGGGCTGCTAGGCGCATTGCTATTGGGCTTGGTTGGCTCTTGGCCCAAAGCTTCAGAGCGAATTTCAGCCTTTTAATTTTTTCCTCCCACACGTAGAAAGATGAGCCTTGAACTGTGGTGGCCCAGACTTTTGTTACTAGATCTATGAAGCCTTTGTCATTTATCCAGCTTGGGCTGAATCTGAAGGGGATGGGCCCTTTGAATTGGTCTTTTTTGATTTCTAATCTTATCGACTTGTGATCAGAAACACTATGGGGCAGAACTTCTGCTTTTTCTTCGAGTCCTAGCAGCTGGAGGGAGCTTTGTATGAGGAATCTGTCTAGTCTGGTAGCGATGTGCCCAGGACCAATCCTCCTATTGGTCCACGTGTAGCGTCCTTTGATTGGTTTAATATCAAGGAAGTCCCAGGCTGAGGCTAAGTCCTCTACCCATTCTCTGGCCGGATCTCTCACTATAGAGCCGCCCCTCTTCTCTTCCCGGGCTAGAGTTACATTTAGATCTCCCCTGAGGATGATATTGGTGAGATTGTTTTGCTGTAGGTAGTCCTGTAAGGACTCCCAACAGTGTTTTTTTTCCCCCAAAAGTTGTGGAACATAAATATTAAAGATGCTTACCTGGAAGCCCGTGTCTTTGTGGAGAAATATGATGTGAATCCAATGCATGCAAGTGTCAGAGCTGAGAATGTCTATTTTGGAGGCATTCCACATTGTGCAGAGCCCTCCTGAGGCGCCCCTGGCATTTCCAGCAACTCTGAGGCTTCCTTTCCAAACATTCAACAAGGTTTTGAGCGCATCCTGTTGGCTCATTTTAGTCTCCTGGAGCAGTAGGATACTTGATTTCGAGGTTTTGATTATATCTTTAAGCACTTCTTCCTTCTTTTTGCTGCCCATTCCCCTACAGTTCCAGGAGGTTATAATCATTATAAACCTTGGGGGGAGGGATGGCCTCCTTGGGAGGCTTTGGCCTGCTTCCGCGTGTGACGAACCTTCATCAGCTGATTGATGGTGGGTTGCGACCCATTGAGCACATCTTTGTAGGCTTCCTGGTCCCTTTCATCTTTTTTTGATTTCCGGCCTCTTCCCGTTTTCTTTGGGGTGGCCCATACCTCATTTGCTTCGTCTGAGTTGCTGCTTATCGAGATCTCCCCTTCCTCTATGTTCTGACTGCCATCCTGCTTTTGGGGGGAGTTATTTTGCATCCCTTCTTCTTCTGTTGGCTTGATCCCCTTGTCTTCAGGATTCCGACCTTCCTTTTCTCCCTCTTGAACCTCTTTACTTGGGTCTTGTTCTCTTTCCTCCACTTATTTGGGTAGGATTCTGAAGCCGTTCTCTGTTGCTTTGGTTCCCGAGGATTTGGCTTTCTTTGGTTCTGTTTGCTCATTTCTTTGGCCTCTTGCTTTTGATATCCCTTTCTGGGCCTGCTGCCAGCCTTCGTCCCTTTCTTTATTTGTGGAGGGGGTTTTTTTTGGACAGTTTCTTTGAAAATGGCCATATTCATGGAAGCCTCTACACTTGAATGAGAGTTGTTCGTAGTCCAGCTTTTGGAAGTGTTGCCAGTTGCCGACCTTCAGCTTTATTGCCTCGGGTATACCTACCTCCAGATCAACCTCCACACAGATCCGCGCACAGGAATACTGGTCTCTTGGTTCTGGTCGATCAATGTAGCGACCAAGACCATTACCTATTGCCTGAAGCGAGGAGGGGTTCCAGTAGTGAATCAACAAGTTGGGGAGTCTTACCCAGACCAGGACATCCTTGGGGACTTCTGAAGTAGGGTCAAAATTCAGGGTCCATCTGTTTAGGTATAGCCCTTGAGTGCCCATGAAGTAAGGGCCGTTTCTGAATATCAAATCTCTGTCCTCCTGGGAGATAAATTCGAAAATAAAGTATCCTCGCCCGACCGCATAGCATGTCACACTATTTGTTATCAGAGGCCTCCAGTTTCACTGTATCCAGTTGTCTGTGGATCTGGTTGAGGGCCAGAGTCCCATAAACTGGCCGATAAGTCCCCGTTCAGAGAGGGATAGGGCGACTTTCATTGGGTGTTCAGGTGGAAGTTCGATCTCTGGTATATCATCCAATTTCTTGACAAAACTCGGAGATTCTGAGACGGTCGACTTCTTGCTGCAGGCTTCTACCAAGCGTCGAAAGGAGGCGGAGGGGGAAGGAGGGGGCGGCGGCTCCCCTCCTTGGGCTGCCATGGCGGCACACTCAAGAACCCTAACGTAACCAGAGCTAGGTCAGGGGCGTGCACACGATTACACTAGCTTTTATTATCCTTATACTAAACTTATTAATCCATATAAATGAATTTATTAAAAATCCCATTGCTTAATTTTGGAAAAAAAATAATCTTTTTATAAGTGAAAAACATAAAAACCTTAATTTTAATTTTATTATTATTAATTTTTACTATATTAATAAAAACTACGTACATACCCACCCTTTCTTAATAAATTTAAGGAAATACTAAGGGAAAAAATATTAAAATAAATGTTCAAATAAACAACACATTAAAAAAACCCACAATATACACGTTGAAAACGGCTTGGAAATGAGCTATACCGTAATCCAACGACACTACTAAGGTGGTTGTCATATATATATATATATATATATATATATATATATATATATATATATTGAGTTTTGCTTTTTAATTTGGAACTAAATACCATTGTGTAGGGAAGGGCTATTTTCCACGATTTATTATTATGAGATTTAGGTTGGATTTAGACGATATTCTAATATGTTAGGTGAAAATGAGTTCTTAGGACAACAACATAAACGTTTGAATATAAGTATTTGGTTAATGAGAAAGTGGGGAGAGCTTTTCCTTAGTTTACTTATGATCAAACCTCATTGTGTATATGAGGTATTTTTTAGGTTTTATAATGATATAGAAGATGTTTCAATATAGTTCACCAAATATCACCTTGTTTCTAAGTTGGAATTCAACATTTTATTCATAGAATTCTGGTTTAGTTACAATTTGGAGTAATCATTATAATGATGATTAAAGTTTAATTATTGATAGACATGATCCACAATCTACATGTATGATATAGTATAGCCTTATGTAACGACTTAACCACATTAATTATTGTAGTGACCTAAATGCATTTGATGTATAATCTTTGGCTAAATAACATAAAATCTTGTTAACATAATAACGACACTCTATTATGATTTAGAGACAATAGAAAATACCCAAAATTTACCACCTAATATATAATCGTAACAAAAAATGCATTAGCAATTTCCCCCGATAGTGCAAAGGAACACTATAATGATTTTATGTGTCAGAATGTAATATGTAATATGTGGCTTTGAATGTTAGTTGAATTGGAGAACATCAAAAGCGTTTATGTTATGTGTATTGGCCAAATATGTAGGATCATGTGGAAAAAATTGTTAGAGGTTGTGTTCTTTGTAGCACTTGCAAGTGAAGCCAAGCAATTATAAGCTTGGGATATACATGTAATTACTAGTACCAAGCATGCATTGGGAGAGCATCTTTATGGACTTTGTTGGAGGTTTGCCTATGTCTCGGAGAGGCCATGGCTACTTGTTTGTCATCGTAGACCACTTCACTAAGACGTGTCTGCTCATTTTTTGTAAGAAGACGATCTTTGGATGAGAGGCAACTAAACTATTCTTCAACCATGTTTGGGTACATTTTGGATTACCAAGATCTATCATATATGATTGAGATAGTAGGTTTTTGGGTAGATTTTGGAAAGTTCTTTGAGAGATAATGGATACCAAGTTGAGGTATTCCATTGCATTCTATCCCTACATTGATGGACAAATAAAGGTTGTCAACTGGACATTGGCATAGTTGTTGAGAGGTTACAATAGAAAACATCCAAAGACATGGAACGAGCAACTGGTTTACATTCAACACTCCTATAATGGAGCATTAGACATTCTTCCACCAACAAATCTCCTTTCTAGACCTATTTTGTTTACCTACCTCCTTCACCATTTGATATTGTGTATGGATAGTAGAAGGACGAAGTAGATCTGAAAGGAGATGAGAAGAAGGCAAGCACATTTGTGCACAATATTGGATAGATACATCTTAGGGTACATGAGCAACTTGAGAAGAGTCAACATCATTATAAAGCTAGACATGACTATCACATGGAGGATCATGAATTCCATGTTGGAGACAACATGTGGCTTTACCTCTATAAGGAGTGAATGCAAGGAACAATGAAGAAACTCAAGTCCCAGAGATACACACATTTTGACACCACTGACAAGGTGAATGGGAATGCCCTTAGGTTGAGAATTCTTCTTTATATGAAAATCAATTAAATGGTGAATGTGGAGTACTTGAAGTTGTTCGAACCTTCCATGTTGGATGAAGAAGATTACCATTAGGTTCTTCTTATTGTCGAACACTTTACATCACATGTTTTGGAAGAATTGAAGGAAGATATATTTTTGCAGTGTAAGGAATGAGTAACTTGCAAAGGACAACAAGAGATATGGTAGATTGGTCTCAAAGGGAAGACTCCAATGAAGGTGAAATGGTATGAGATGAACCATATTGCAAGCAAGTTCCTTCACCTATCCTTAGAAGCTTTTGGGGACAAAAATCCTGTCTATGGGAAGGTGTGATCTAAATTAGATCTACATAAAAAAAATTGGCTACCGACATAGAATCTATGATGATAAATACCAACAAGGTTCGAGGATACAAACAAGGAATGAGACTGGGTTTTTGGCATGAAGGGCCCCATGCCATCATGATCAATGCCCAACTTGAGTGGGCCTAATGGTTAAGAACATGTGTTTCCTCATAGGAGGTCACATGTTCAAATCTAGAGGGGGGTAGGGTATGAACACCTTCGTAGAATTTAACACTCAAATCGTTGTCTGGAGGGGGCCCCTTGTCCCACAAACAAGGGGGTCTCATACACCAATTTGGTTTTTGGCTTGGTCGTGATCTTAAAATTAGATCACTATTATTATTATTATTAGATCAAACAATAAGGAAAACATATGAGATGTAAAGTTACAAGGAATGATTTTTTTGTTAAAAAAATTGATGTATTAAAAAAGACATGAGACCTCTTCTCCATTGTACTAAAACAAAAGGACAAGGGAGGATAAATGAGTTTGGGAAAGCTAAAGGGTTAGGGACACTTCACCTTCTAACTATCCCCCAACTGAGACATTCTCCTATATACTATTTCCCCACAAAGGAAGAGGGGTTCTTTGGTTGAGAGTGAAGGAATTTCGCCCAAACGTCCATTAAGAGCATGAGGATGAACCAGAACACCTATAACCTACCTATTGCGACACAAGAAAGAACTTGGTTGAAGCCATTTGAATGCTAGTTTTCCCATTTATGTTTCTAGTGTAAAAAATGACTCGCATGCGATCTTTTTCTCTATATATGTGTGATTTACTATGTTAATTTTATTACTACATTGATTATAAATTCCTATGTGTGTGTTTTAATGGATATCAATGATAATTGAGACTATATGGAAGGGACTTTCTTCATTAGGACTATCAAATTCTACATACTATGTCTTTGTTTTCCATTAGATCTTACCAACAACTAGAAAACCTGCATCGTTGGATGCTCAACCGGTCTCAAAGCTTGATGGTTTCCATCCCAGAGTCCTTGCTATATAAGTTTAGGGGTCTTCTAAATTGGTCTGTTGAATGTTTTCATCTCTCCTATAATCCTCAATTCTTCCTCATAGGATGCAACTCTTACCCATCCATCGTACGCTTGCCTCCCTGAGACAATTTCATCAATGTTTGTTCATTTCCTCTTACCCACGGGTTGTATTAATCCTCATTGAGTTGATTTCTTCTTGGATGTGCATATTCTTTTTCCCATAGGTCGTATGCTCTCCATTAGATGGATGTGCATGCACCTCATGACTGAGTGTTTTCCTCAAAGCATTGGGTTGAGTGAAAAATGTCCATCTTGTTGGATGGAATGTGTCTCAAGTGAATGGTGTGTTCGTCTCATCCATTATTTGAAATTAATATTTAAAAATTATACTGGAGATGGATGGATTACTTTCAATAACTTTCTTGCTTCTAAGTTCATTGTTTACTTTAAGCCCGTCTTCGAATGATATTAGATATACATGGTGCTTTCCTTTCGACAAACCTCCAATAGATATACATGGTGCTTTCCTTTCGAAAAACCTCCATCATATATACATGGTGCTTTCCTTTCGACATACCTCCATCAACAATAGTGATACATGATCACAATGCATGACAAGAGGCTCTTGCGCACTTATTTCTATAAATTTACTATATATGTAGCCACATTCCCAATCTGCAACCGTTGAACTACAAAGTGTTACATAAGGTTATGTTGAATGCATGATCTTGAATAACAAGTATCATGGTGAGGAGGTTTTTCTTTTTAGTTGATAATTTTGTTGTTTGAGTTTTTTTGAGAAAAAGTATGTATAAAATTCCATAATTTATAAAATTTCAAAATTTTATACATAGTTTATTTTAATTTAAGCAACATTATGATTAACTATGAAAATATATATATTTATACACACAAACTCATAGCTCTCATATCTGATGATTTGTAACTTATCAATCTATCTATAAATGAAATGTAATTATTCATTTTCTTAATTGAACTAAAAAAACAATTCTTGCCTCAATGTAGTAATACATTTTCTTAATTGAACTCTAATTTTTTTTTTCTTGCCTCTATTTGATTTATTTCATCTGCATGTAATGCCCCCCTCTCATCAGTCCTTATACATGTTCAATTTGAAATTCCATGGTTTCTTCTTTGCGCCACATGAAGCTTGTTTTCTAGCTCAGTGGTTGCCTAAAATTAAAGTGGTTAGTAATTTGTAATATAATCAAATATCAACTCATTTTTTTTTAAACTTCCAAATGATGTGGATGCAATTCTAAACTAATAATTAAGCTCTTGACAAAGAATAATGAATCTTCAACGATGTTCATAGATGTTTAAAAGTATTTTTTCCAAAAACAATCATTGCTTATATACATGAGTGAAATTCTCAGTGTTGCTTATGTGAATCTCATTACTACTTAAGTGAGAGTGTGGACTAAGAAATTAAGAAACACATAATGTGTTGATTCATTCTCACAACAACTGGAAATAAACCTCACATATATCATTATAAAAAAGTATTTTATTCTTTATTTTTTAAATGGTGTAGACATTGGTTTTTCAACACTGTTTTTCAAGTTAGTTCATTTATTTCTTTGTAATGGTCCTAGTAATAATAATAATAATAGTCTATTTTTAAGGTCATGGCCAAGCCAAACACCAAATTGGTGTATGAGACCTCCTCTTCCCAATGATTTGACTGGTAAAGTCTATGGAGGTATACATACCATAACCTCCTATGGATTTGAACTTGTGACCTCTTAGGAGGAAACACATGTTCTTAACCATTAGGCCCACTTAGGATGTATAAATAATCTATTTTTAAGGTAACGACCAAGACAAACACCAAATTGGTGTATGATACCCCCTTGTTTGTGGGATAAGGGATCCCTCTACCCAACAATTTGACTGGTAAAGTCTACAGAGGTATACATACCCTACCCCCCTTTGTATTTGAACTTGTGACCTCTTAGAAGGAAACACATGTTCTTAACCATTAGAACCACTCAGGTTGTATTATGACCTATATTAGGTAGTATATTCTCATCAGAGAGTCAAATCATGATAGTCACACTATTTTCCAAGTTAGTTCTGTTATCACTTTGTCAAGGTCATAATATTTTCTCTACTTAACTAGCATGATACAATGAAATAGTGATGCTTAAATAGATATGATTTCAATGTTTTTAAATGTATAATGATAATATTTGAATGAGATTCCATATTTTTCTTTTGTGAGGAGATACCATAAAATTAAGATTTTTATTCTAAATTCCATTATTTGGAAATCTCCAATTTTTTCCATTGAAGTATAGCTGGATGATTATACTTTTTTTTCACTGATTCATACATGTACATGTGTTTTTTTCTATTTTTTTCATTTATGTATTTTAGTGGCAAGGCAAGATCATAAATTTATACTATAGCACCAACACTAAATATATATTTTCTTACTTTCCCATTTGACTAAATTTAACCTTGAATTTAACCAAATTTCTATGACCCTTAAACAAGAGTGAATGTAGGTAGTGTCAAGAACACAAACACATTGTTTCTAGATGTAACATGATTTTGTGATTGTTATAGAACAAGTTGTAGGTTGGGAAAATCCTGACCCAACCACAAAATCATGTGCTACAACTATGGGACACTACACCCAATGCCACCTTGATGTAGGTCCCACAATTGGGGATGACTAAGTTCACTCCTGGGAGGCGATCCCAGAGACCCTAGGGGGAATAAAAAAGATGAAGGGAGGTGTAAGGAGAAGTCCCCCAGAAGGTCAAGTGATGGAAGAATATATTGGTTGAAAATGGTAAGTAAAGAAAGGTAAATGGATACTGAGTAAAGAGATAGTTTCCGGTGCACCTATACCTGCCCGAGACACAAGAAAAGACACTTTTCCAACCAAGTATAGTATTTGATCAAAAAATTAAGCTTGCTTTACATAAAATACAACAACATCCAAGTTAGTAAATCAGCAATAGATTACATCCAAATCAACAAGTAAAAGTTCTATATTAGTTAGCAATGTCAACAATAAAACAAGTAACCAACGTGGATCGAAAATAACTCTTCAAGACTAGATAAAGATGGCTGTCATAAAAGTAAATTTATTTAGAAGTATATCATCCTTATCTCTGTAGAATTCAATGAATTACAACAGCAAATTTGATCATAAAAACTGCCAAAATCTAGCCCAATAGATGCACCTAGGTTAATAGGTTAAACTAGCAAACTTAGAGGGTTAGTCTACAGTTAGTTTGTGAGATATTAGCGATTAGGGTTAGAGTTTAAATAATCCCTAGTGGTTGTAGGTTAGTTTTACTACAGAAATAATAATTTGTGGGATAAAGAGGATGCCCTAAGGGAGGAATAATCCCCAAGGCATCAAGATCATTATCCAAAAGAGACAACTTCAAAACTTGAAATTTGTACGTTTACCGAGGCAACAATTTATTTCTCCCATGCAATAAGTAAATGACTAGTGCCTTTAAGAAAGGGTTAATGGAGTCAAGAGAATATGAAGAAGCTATATAGGCTACTTCCTTGGGGGTTTAAACCCTTTTACTCCCCAAGGCAAGATTCTCTTAGCTAGGGTTTTAACTAGGAGGGTGTATGCAATTATACTCCTCTTAGTAATTTCTTATGAAGCAATATTCCCTTGGAAATAAAATGGTGGAAACACAAGTAGGGGTGTATTCCCTTATACTCCCTACTTGGCTCAGTGAAATGGAACCTTTAACTTGTACAAATGATAATATAATGAAATAAATGACACCTTCAAGCATTAAAAGGAAATAAAAGCTAGACTAACCACCAAAAAAGAAATGAAGAAAGCCTTCCAATGCTAGTGCACCATATCCATCAACCATAACCAAGACATAGCCATGAACAAAAACACAAGAGAGAGAACTAGCCAAAGAGAGCGAAAATTTTAGTCTAAGAGCCTCTCACAATGGAGAGTTATGTTATGAAAATTAGATCTTATGATCTCTATTTATAAAAAAATGTAGCTAACATAGTTTGTCCACATAATATTAGGGGTCAAAAACCCCAATCTTTCCCCTTTACAAAGACAATATTTAAAAATTCTCTTTAATTTCACTTTTGCACTAAGAAAACCCTAAAACAAAGGTGATGTCATCCCTTGAAGGATGATGTTTTGGAAAATTGAGCAAGTCGTTGGAGATGGGATGCAAAGTAGGGCCTCCAAAGGCCATGTGGCAATAATCTGGAGTCTCTCCACCTCAAAATTCCATGTTTCATGCTCTGATTCATCATCAACCACCATATGCCCCTCAAATGTGACGTCAAGCCCCTAGGGAGTGAGGTTTTTCCCCTTCTAGGAAATTCATTTGGAATGCAAAGGGTGGGCTATGTATATCCAACTATATTTTAGGCCTCCGAAAACATCTCTCTATCATCTAGCATGTGGGCCTATGTCATCCATCCCGTGGGCTGCTTTCCCTCATGGAAGCCCAAAATAGGCTCGTTCTTCCAAAACTGGCCACCAACCTATACTTACAAGACAAATGGATACGCCCTCCAAGGATCAAAAGTCAAAGAATCATGATGAGTAAATAAAGTCAATAAAAGAGCCATTAAAGCATGTATACCAGGACTACATCATACAAACATGTGCTTAAGAAACTGGACATTTTGCCAAGTTTGGTTGTGGGTGGGTTGGCATGGTACTTCTTTTCAATGGATCAAACCCCCTAAGTCTAGGAACAACCCTATTTGATTCATGGGAATGAAATGAAATGGATGGGGGAACTCAATGGGCATGGGGTCCATGATATGCAAGGGTCCATAATATCTCATTTATGGGTGCCTTTGTAAAGGGTGTGTCGCACCTTCGTGGATACTGCATTTTTTCCAAGCCCATCAATTGCCTTTTATCTTTCTTTCTTTGTATTTTCTTTCAATATAGCCCATAGGACGATTTGGAGGCCATTGCCCTGGCGTCATGAACAAATATCGACAGTGTCACCCACAAGTACTTTCACGAAAATGGGAAGGATGGCTCGTGATGAGACCCCCTTTCCCTCAACCATGCCACTGAGAGATATTACCATGGTGTGATGGCTAGAAATGGTAATGTAATACTGTTAGATACCCATGGATGTGATAGGTTGGCTCATGATGAGATCCCCTATCATCAACTGATCCTTTAAGCATTTTTATTTATTCTTTTCATTGGGTCCTTATTTTCTTGTGGAGAATATTTTCATTTCTTTCTCGGGATCCCCTGGGTGAAGCATCTGAAAGGTTATTTCATTAGGCTTTTATATTTTTCCATCTAAATCCCCTCTGGGCCTTTAGGCCCTTCTTCCCATGAAATGAGGAATGGTCCCTTCTAGGGTCAGTCTACCCAAATCCCAAGAGATGATGTCATGAGGGGAAATAATGATGGAAAGTGGTAAGTATGGTCAGGAGTGGCATGATTACTCATCAAAGGAAGATCCCAAAAAGATCCCATCCTAAGGGTGATCATCTACTTGAGTGGCCCAAGCCAACCACCAACATTTAAACAAGGTAAAAGGCATAATTTCCAAAGCAGATGTCTCATAATAAAAAATAACTTGTGATATACAAGCTAGAATGCCTCAAATATTAAAACGATACCCACCATGATACCTGACTTGTACCACAAGGAGCAAGACCCAAGTGACTTGTGGTGGAAATCTAGTGTGGATGATGACCAAGTGATGGATGACAGTGGTGGCGATGTGGGTCTCTAGCTATGCAAAAGGATACTGTCGGTCATGTGCTCTCTCGACACTCCATATCTGTAACCTGAGGGCCTCGAGACATAATCTCCGTAGTTATCCACAAAATGGGGATAAAAATGATCACTTTTTGTATATTACATAGTATTCTATAATAAAAGTTGGAACAAACAAGCAAAAATATCTACTTGTCATGCAATTAAAAGATTAAAGAACAATTATGCTAATTGTATTTGTTAACTACTTTATTTATTTCCGTATACATTGTGATTTTTTATGGAAAAGAAGCTTCAACCCATATGAAAACAAGTCTAAAGAATTATTTGAATTCAATTATCTTAGAAGAAATTGTACCTTTTTTATAAAATTTAATCAAGTGTTTTACTCAATCAAACAAATTCTAGTGTACATTTTGTTGACCAAATTCATCACTACTACAATACAAGGCTCTAACATCGCAACTTTGTGTCATGGATCCCTATCACGACTATCTAATATATATTGTCTATGAAACACGTCATGTTTGTGTATCTTTGTTTACCTTTCTTTTGTGTCTCCATATCACACAAACTCAAGACAAATTCAACCCAAATGCAACACAAATATGATGAAAATGTATAAGAAATAAAATCATGCATGATTAACTTTTGCATCATTTTGTCCCTGCATTTTGGTTTTAAGTGATATTCAAGTCACTTTTTTCATTTGATTTTGGATTTTCCTTGTATAAATCTTATGGAGACTTTGGCCTAAATACTGTGGAGATCATTAAATTCTAACAAATATTTCTTCAGTCCCTCATTGGATAAAAGCTGAGAATCTCCCACTATTGTAGTTTTCCTTAAGTCTTTTCTTCATATTGTTTAGTTCATTGTGNACAGTGGGGGGTGGTTTGGGATTCATCAGGGGAATGTTAGTTGAGGGTAGGAGATAATATTTTATGAAAATAATTGCATATCTATGGGTTTTAGGGGTAGGGTAGGGTTTGTGAATTTAGGGGTAGATTTTCCCTAGCCAAGGTTTTACCAATAAAGAAATAAAATAAATTAAACAAAAAATGAAAAAAAAAAATGTAGTTTTTTAGGGGATTAATAAGATCTCTTCCTCTTCCTTTTCTTATCTTTCTTCCTCTTCCTCTTTTCCCCCAAATCCTCCTTCCTCTTATACATTTTCTCCTCCCCCTCATTCTTTATTCTTTCTAATGTTCTTCTCATCCTCTTCTTGTTTTTCCACTTCCCCCATCTACTCATTTTCTTTTCTTCCTTTCTCTTTTTCATCCTTTCTCTTCCTCTTTTCCTACAAATCCTCCTTCCTTTCCCCCCTTGATCCTCCTTCCTCTATCTTTTTTTCACAAATCTTCCTCCCTCTTCATTTTTGCACATTTTCCTTCCTCTTCAATGATTTGTCTCTTCATGGTCAGAAATATCACATTGTTCCATGTTATAATCATGGGTTGGAGCTCATTTGCATGGATGGTGTGGCTGCATCCTTCCTTCTTCCCCATCTTCCAACTTCTCCTCCTCTAGTTTCTCAACTCATTCTTCCTCCTCTTCTTATTCTCCCCATCTTCCTTTTCTTCTTCCCCTCCTTCCTCATCTTACTCTTATTCTCCCCCTCTTATTCTTCCTTTTATTCTTCCCCTCCTTCCTTTTTTCTCGAAATCCTCCATCCTCCATCCTCTTCCCATTTTTCCATATATAACCATCCTTCCTCTTATGCTTTATCTCCTCCTAATCCTTCCTTATTCTTATCCCTCTCTTCTTCACCTCATCTTTTTTTTTTTTAAATCTTCCTTCCTCTTCTTCTTCTTCAATCTCCCTCTTCCCCTAATTTTTATTCCCCTCCTTTCCCCCCCTCCCCCTCTTTCTCTTCTCCTTTCCCTTATTTTTCCTCTTCCTCTTTTCCCCCTTCTTCTTCCTCTTCCTCCTCCATATTCTCTTCTTTCTATTCCCTCTTCTCTTCTCTTCTCTCCTCTTTGTCCCACTTTCTTTCTCTTCCCTTATCTCCCCTCATTGACTTGATACTTGCACAATACCTAAGCCTATTATCATTTTTCATTTGGAAGAGTTAAGTTTTGAATGAAATAATGTTGGACACAATTCTATCTTGAATATATTTGTGGGTATTATGGATTACATTCCTTGTCTACACTCTATTTTGGTTATTGCATTTATGTTCTAAATATTTTTCACTAAGTCTCTAGTTACATTCTAATTATGTACTAATCTTGTTATGATACGAGTTTAGGTGGATCTAAATCTATAGGTCATGATGATGATTACAGGAAAAAGCAAAGGGGGGAATCATACAGTTTTAGATACTAATAACAAAAAAAAAGGTGAACAATAATCAACTATCACATATTTATGCTATTTCGAGGATTGAATCATTGTGTATAGAGAACCCTCAAATCTCCAATGGAGTCAAAATACAACTAGAGGTAATTCTTATCTTGTTAAATTGAGTTCTTAATTTTCTCTCTCTCTTTTTTTCCAAAATAGGGGAAAATTTAGATTTGTAAGTTATGGCAATATTGATTATGGTTCATTTTGATGGAAATAAAGTAAGAGAAGTATGGGTGAGAGTCAAATGACTAAGAACTAAAATATGCCCCAAAGAAAATCTAGTAAATATGTTGGAAGACTTGTAACATGTGGTAGTTGAGGTAAATTATAATTAATTTTGTATTTAGGCGTGATAAATCAATCCTTATAAGTAATTTTAAGTGTGTGAATTCAATCCTTATTATTAATTTCAAGTGTGTTAGTTTTCCTTTGATTGTGTTATTAAAATACCTTCACAAGAAGAAGAATAATCAGAAGATGACGGTGTAGCTTTGGACGATAGCCGTAATGTTGATGATGTAACAAGTTTTGATTAGCTTGGCTCCAAACAAGGTTTTTAGTTTGATTTGCATTGACCACTTTCTTGTGGAGAGAACAAACACACACACACACAAATTACAATAAACAATATTTATATTAAAAAAGAGGGGTTGCGACAGAGCCAAGATGCTAGAACAAAAATATAAAGTTTAAGCCGATGCCATAGATCCAAAATGAAAATTTGAAAGGAGTTCCACCTAAAGCGATGTGCTTATCTATTGTATCATATTCTATCTTGGCAGGTATAAATGTATACTTACTTACAATCTATTGAAGAAAACTAAGTTTAGGGAAAAATATAATATGTCAAGATAAGAAAATACTATATTACAGACCCCTTGTGGGATTTTGCTAATTGACACCTTTTTGCTTTCTTTTCTTCTAGGACCTTGCAATTCTAATCATTAATTGCTACATTTTGAAGAATGTTGTGTTTGTATAGTTACAACTTGGGGATTTGCTAAGGATTCTTAGAAGCTCAAGGTGTCTCTACTAAAGGAGATGACTTTGAAAGAGAGAGAAATTTTATCAAATCATATGGAATGCCAAGGTGGGCCACAATTCACCCCATGAGCTACTTTAAAGAATCAATTTAGTTATAAACCTCTATATTTGTATTTCGTTAAACACCCATAAATACCATTACCTCCTTCTACCAATCCCTAATTTGAACAACATGCCCTACTGTATCAATGTCACAATTATCTTGAGCTACATTATTTTGTTGGGTTTTTTGCTCAAATTTAGACTACCCTTGTCCCATCAAACCCTAAAATTGATAATGCCACATTAAGCTTCACCTACATCCTATACATAAATCTTCAACCCTTTCTTAAACTCATGCAACTCATAGAGGATGAAACACCCATTTTTACAGTAGAAATGCACCATGAGAGCCCTGAATATAGTTACCAAGGGAGAAATACTAAAATATTTAGGGTGGAAAGGATACATACTTAGATATGGAGGGGGCCAAGTCCCTATTTCACTCAAGTTTGGCCATTGTTATGGGCTTGAAGTGTACAAGACAACTAAGAAGATCCACAACCCCCAAAATAGATGGAGATGATGCATATTCCTCATGTTTAACCCACACTACTTGTTGGACTACATCTCCATGCACCTCATAAAAATTTGCACAAGTGAGTAGGGGGATATAGACATGGAAAGTTGCTAGTTCATAAATGATAGTGGATTCAACCTTGATTTTTCTACCAAGGAGATGGTTAATGAGTGTGCCATCAAGGCTATAGTTACATTCTGGGGGGAGTTGAAAGGAGCTCCCCTTATTTGAATGAAAGCCCCAACTGATTCCAACTCCTAAATTGTCTTGCCCATTTGTTATTGAGTTTTGATGCCTTAGGATGTGGAAAAAAATGATCTTGTTGAAAACTTGTACTTCTTGAATAATTATTTGCACTATTCAAGCTAGGTTTGGCCACTTAGGAAGGGACTTATATTGAAATACTATTAGAATAGCCATTATGTCTCCCATCACTAACGTCATATGTGTCCCTTGAGCTTTGACAAACAAGAGACATTTAAAGAGGGCTAAAGCCTCAACTTCATCATTTGAGGAAATCCCAACCCCCAAGCATATTTAGTTTCTTGATTTCCCATGGAATCAATGATGACTTCCCCCACACTTGCCACCTCATATGGGGATAACATATATTATTGTGTGAATATACATAAGATTCTCATTTTCCATCATGTGGCGGTAGACCACTTGTTAAATGGAGAAAATTAACAATTATAGATCAATTATTGTGAATTTATAGATGTATTTTTCTTTATCCTATGTATTTATGCGTATTAAAATATATTTATCGCTTTTAAAAAATGATAATGAATACATTATTTATTAAATCAATAATTAATTGACACAAGCGGTGCAAAAATGATGCAAAAGTGACACAAATGATGCAAATGATGCCAAAGTAATGCAAAGGCAAGTCAAACATGACACACCATTAAATTTTTTCCACAACGTGATGTGAAGGAAACACACATTATGCCACAAAATTAAAAAAATGGTAATGAATATATTGTCTATTAAATCATTAATTAATTAAGTGACATAAGCAATGCAAAAGCAATGCAAAAATGATGCAAAAGCGACACAATGATGAAAGCAATGCAAAGGCGAGTCAAAAGTGACACACCAATAAATCTTTTTCACAACGAGATGCGAAGGCAACACACAATGTGATGCAAAAATGAATTTCACATCATTGTGCAACATAAAATGAAATTCAAATCCCCAAACAGTGTAAATATGATGCAAAAGGTGACACAATGATGATGTTTGATGAAAAATCGATGCCAATTCAACACAAGGTCTAATGCCCCTAGATGCATTGGATTTTGCATCATAGCTTCATGAAGAAAAGGAAAATAAATAAGAAAGGCAAGTGACACAAATTGTGATGATAGTAGTGAGTCCATTAGCAATAGGAAACACCATTAGAAACATTATTTTGTTTATTGTTTCCTTATGAAATAGGTTGTAGTGATGTCAAGTAAATCTAGAACCACTACAACTATCAACAATGCTAACAAACTCCACGCATTTAATGTAGCCATGTTTGTTAAATACATCACTATGTTTGATACTGCACTCTTACATCCTAATTCATAACTAATTTAGAGGAAAACCTTGTTATAGCATAGTCGAAGGTGCTTCTTCATACAAACATAGAAGAGGTGCTTCTCCTTTTCATTCTTAGAGAAAAAATCATCAAGAGCTATAGGTAGGGACGCAAATGTAACTAGTACTTCATCTATTACAGTTCATTGCATAACATCAACTATATACCTATGTTTAGTGAACCTTGAACCTACAATTTGTTCAACAATAGGATATTTTTATAGAGACATGGATATTATTTGCAACCTCAAACTTCCCGATATTCCAGCCCGCAGACCATAGCTATAATGGGAGGGGAGGATGATAGCTACAAAATTGTGCTATTCAATGAGTGGAATGTTAGGGATAATGAATTCGATGTATCTACCTTGGCCATTGCAATGGTATTTACATTGCATATGAGTAGGGGATTGTGTGGTTTTACTATGTGCATATAGAGAGCATTATATTTGACTATCTATATTTTAAGATAATAGTCATGGACCTTGCTTCCTCATTTCAGCCTTACCTTTCTTCCACATTCACTTGAAATTCGAACCTAGGCCATATATGGAGGTTGAATAAACCTTTCCATGGTTTCAAATTCACAACAACCACATACATTTTGTATTTAAATTTATAAGAATCTTCTTCTATTTGATCATTTGATTATCATTTTGTCAATGGGACCAACTTAATTCTCTTATACTTATTATTCTTGATCTTCTACTTTCATTTTTCATATCACTTACTATATTTTATGTTTTTTCTAGTGTTCACAACTCCAAAGAATATAATCATTGGACTCCCCACACAAATGTAAGTTGAACTTAGCATACCTTACGCCATACAACTCACACACTAGTAGCCTTTATTTACTCTCCAAGTGAATTAGTTGATTCAACCTTTTAACAATGGACAAATAAGAATCCACGTGATCACCATGAAACTCCTATGCACAATAAGAACCTCTATCTTAATGACATTAGCATTTAATATCACAATTGGTAGGAAAAGCCACTACATTATTTGAATAATCCAATTTGAATCAAAGTATAAGAACATTGGATATATAATTTATGTGGACTAGTTAAACATGACAACCCTCTTCACCTTAGATGATGAGATGATCCAAAGGCTTTCAATAGTTGAGGTTGAAAAAAAGACACATTAAGACACTAGCAAAATGGGGCATGTGCCACTAATAAAAATATTCATGGCTTGCCACCCCAACAAATCTCAAGATGAGGAGGGATACCATACAATTAGCTAGGGCAAGAATTTAGACATCACTTTGCATCTTGAAAGAATAGTAGTTGTTTGTTCTCTTTCAAGAGTGTGATTGCTTGTTTCCTCACTGGTTTTTCAGAGTGTAGGAAGGTCATTCTATCTAGACTGATATTCATCCTGACTATAGTATTTCATTTATTCAATCCCATCCTCCTTTTGTAGCTAATTCTTTCATTCTATTTTGGTATGTAGTTAAGTAGTTAACATTTGTTGATTAGGTGGTTTTCAATCGAGCACAACATTTGAGCCATTTTATTTATGTGCCACACGATCAATTTCTGTAGGTAGGTAGGATCCCTTCCCTTTTAGCATTAAGATCCATATCAAATGTTAGAGTCAATGCTATCAAATGACATGTCACTTAGCTTGTTCCCTTGCCCATTTTTGGCTCCCATTCACTATGTTCTATAATCACTCACCACTCCTTTTCATTTGCTCATAGAAGCACCACCGTTTTTCAGACAAAATGGGACCAAATTGCATGAGTATATCCTATCATGCTATGGCATCAAAACATTGTTGAGATTGATTTTCAAAATTGAGTTTAGGAAGCAACTAAAGCACTAGTTGGAGGATATCAAGAAAAAGTAGATCTTTGGCTTGGCATTTTTTTTCATAGTAATTACAACAGGATGCTAACACACATGCACATCTTTCTAGATATCATTCTATCCAATAGTTGGATATATCAACTTTTTTTGGTTTTAAAACCTTGTCTTATTCCATGGTCGATATACTATACATGCCTTTACTTGTCATATGCACCCTTATGCATTGTTGTCTCGAAATCTCTACATCGCAATGAATTGCTACACATGAAATAAAATCCAAAGCTTAGACTTTGTTGCTAATTGGTTGGTTTCTATGCTCCATAATAATTATTTTGTCGTTCATTAGATTGTGGTACTTGATCATGGTGGGAACTAGGATTTCTCTGATTAGATTGAGTTTTGCTGACATACAGTTATTTTAAAACTTCTGAATTGTTATGTAAATATTGGTTATCCAATGTCCCATAACTAAATAAAATGATAATGCATAATGTTTCCTGATAACTATAACCTCTACAACTGAATTTTGATGGAACAATACAATTGAATTCAAAAGAAATGTTGGTAATGAACTCATAAATAAAATGATACCCATTAACAAATCATTTTTGTTGATTTTTTTTTATCATTTCACTTCTTTGCATTAGAATACTAGTAGTTGCTTGATATCACTCAAAAGCTTACCATGGATTTATAAATTTTCAAAACTACCATTTAATCAATTTTGCAATAACATCAAAAGTGAACAAGTGCTTCGAACATCCAATAACATGCAAGCTAAACATATAGATAAATAATATGTGTACCTTGTCCCAAGCTTTCATGTCACCTTGCTTGCAAGAGTTACCATAAATCTTGAGGGGCGAACAATAAGTTCCAATCTATTTCATTTTTAAAATATAATATTAAAATGGCTAAGCTAATAAAGTTGAATCTTATCTTGTAATGAGAGAGGAAAAATGGGTAACGAAAAACTTAATGACAATGTTAATAAAAAAGTCTAAGCTAATAGAATATAAATAGAAGCTTATCTAGTAGATGACAATTAAAAAAGGTGATGGAAAAACTTGGAGTCAACGTTATAAAAATAATTGTTGATGAACAACTTAATACTATCTCTAATTAAATTAAAAAGGTGAGTGAACAAATCCCATTTCATTATATAATAATAATAATGAGTACGTATTTTAAAGTTGACTCAACAAATCCCATTATATATATAATAATGGGTATATATTTTAAATGTATAAAATTATGTTTATCTTATTTTGTTATTTGTTTGGCATAAATGAATCAAAATTAAATTTAGGAGATTAGTTTAAGGATTTGATATCATTGTTAATAAATATTTTGCTAATTTTATATGGATAGTGTTTGATTTAAATTTTATTATATTATACTTATTAATCAATATAAATGAATTTATTAAAAATCTTATTTCTTAATTTTGAAAAAAAAAATCTTTTTAAAAATAAAAAAATAATTAATTTTAAATTTTTTATTAATTTTTACTCCATTAATAAAAACTACGTACATAACCACCCTTTCTTAATGAATTTAAGAACATACTAAAAATTTGATACTAAAAGGAAAAAATATTAAAATAAATGTTCAAATAAACAACACATAAAAAAAACCACAATATACCACATAAAAAAAACCACAATAAATGTTGAAATGGGCTTGGAAATGAGCTATAACGTAATCCCACGAAAGTACTAAGGTGGTTGTCATCCCCTCTCTCTCTCTCTCTCTCTCTCTCTATATATATATATATATATAGGGATGAGTTTTGCTTTTTAATTTGGAACTAAATACCGTTGTGCACGGAAGGGATTTTTTCCACGATTTATTATTATTATTATTATGAGATTTAGGTTTGATTTAGATGATATTCTAATATGTTAGGTAAAAATGAGTTTCTAGCACAACAACATAAAAGTTTGAATCTAGTATTTGGTTAATGAGAAAGCGGGGAGAGCTTTTCCTTAGTTTACTTATGATCAAACCTCATTGTGTATGTGAGGTATTTTTGATATAGAAGATGTTTCAATGTAGTTCACCAAATATGACCTTGTTTCTAAGTTGTAATTCAACATTTTATCCATAGAATTGTGGTTTAGTTACAATTTGGAGTAATCATTACAACGATAATTAAAGTTTAATTTTTGATAGACATGATACATAATCTACATGGTGGATGATATAGTATAGCCTTATGTAAAGATTTAACCATATTAATTATTGTAGTGACTTAAATGCGTTTGATATATAATTTTTGGCTAAATAACATAAAATCTTGTCAACATAATAACGACACTCTATTTTCATTTAGAGATAATAGAAAATACCCAAAATTTACCACCTAATATATAATCGTAACAAAAAATGCATTAGCAATTGCCCTCGATAGTGCAAAGGAACACTATAATGATGCTATGTGTCAGAATGTAATATGTAATATGTGGCTTTGAATGTGAGTTGAATTTGAGAACATCAAAAGTGTTTATGTTATCAAAAGCATTTATGTTATATGTACTGGCCAAATATGTAGGATCAGATGGAAAAAATTGTTAGAGGTTGTGTTCTTTGTAGCACTTGCAAGCGAAGCCAAGCAACTAGAAGCTTGGGATATACATATCATTACTAGTACCAAGTAGGCATTGGGAGAGCATATTTATGGACTTTATTGGAGGTTTGCCTATGTTTCATAGAGGCTATGACTACTTGTTTGTCATGGTAGACCACTTCATTAAGATGCGTCTGCTCATTTTGTGTAAGAAGATGATCTTTGGATGAGAGGCAACTAAACTATTCTTCAACCATGGTTGGGTACATTTTGGATTACCAAGCTCTATCATATATGATTGAGATAGCAGGTTCTTGGGTAGATTTTGGACAGTTCTTTGAGAGATAATGGATTCCAAGTTGAGGTATTCCAATACATTCCATCCCTACATTGATGGACAAATAAAGGTTGTCATCTGGACATTGGCATAGTTGTTGAGAGGTTACAATAGAAAACATCCAAAGACATGGAACGAGTAACTAGTTTACATTCAACAATCCTATAATGGAGCATTGGACATTCTTCCACCAATAAATCTCCTTTCGAGACTTATTTTGGTTACTACCTCCTTCACCATTTGATATTGTTTATGGATAGTAGAAGGATGAAGTAGAGATGAAAGGAGATGAGAAGAAGGAAAGCACATTTGTGCATAAGATTGGATAGATACATCTTAGGGTACATGAGAAACTTGAGAAGAGTCAACATCAGTATAAAGCTAGACATGATTATCACAGGGATGATCATGAATTCCATGTTGGAGACAACATGTGGCTTTACCTCTATAAGGAGTGATTGCAAGGAACAATGAAGAAACTCAAGTCTCTAAGATACAAACATTTTGACATCATTAAGAAGGTGAATGAGAATGCCTTTAGGTTGAGACTTCCTCCTTATATGTAAATCAGTGAAATGGTGAATGTGGAGTGCTTGAAGTTGTTTGAACCTTCCATGTTGGATGAAGAAGATGACCATTAGGTTCTTCTTATTGTCAAACACTTTACATCACATGTTTTGGAAGAATTGAAGGAATATATATTTTTGCAGTGTAAGGAATGAGTAACTTGCAGAGGACAACAAGAGAAATGTTAGATTGGTCTCAAAGGGCAGAATCCAACGAAGGTGAAATGGTATGCGAGGAACCATATTGCAAGCAAGTTCCTTCACCTATCCTTGGAATATTTTAGGGACCAAAAGCCTCTCAATGGGAAGGTGTGATCTAAATTAGATCTGCACAAAAATAATTGGCTACCGACATAGATTCTATGATGGTAAACACCAACAAGGTTCGAGGCTACATATGAGGAAGGAGACTAGGTTTTTGGTATGAAGGCCCCCATGCCATCATGATCAATGTCCACCCTTGCATTGAACAATGTCCAGCTTGAGTGGGCCTAATGATTAAGAACATGTGTTTCCTCCTAGGAGGTCACAATTTCAAATCTAGAGGGGGGTAGGGTATGTACACCTTTGTGACTTTAATAGTCAAATCGTTGTGTGGAGGGGGGTCCCTTGTCCCACAAACAAGGGGGTCTCATACACCAATTTGGTGTCTGGCTTGGTCGTGATCTTAAAATTAGATTATTATTATTATTATTATTATTATTATTATTATTATATCAAATAATAAGGAAAACATATGAGATGTAAAGTTAGAAGGAATAATTTTTTTGTTAAAAAAATTGATGTATTAAAAAAGATAGGAGACCTCTTCTCCATTGTACTGAAACAAAAGGACAAGGGGGGGTAAATGAGTTTGGGCAAGCTAAAGGGTTAGGGACACTTCACCTTCTAACTATTCCCCTGCTGAGCTATCCTCCTATATACTATTTCCCCACAAAAGAAGAGGGGTTCTTTGATTGAGAGTGAAGGAATGCCGCCCAAACTTCCATTAAGAGCATGAGGATGAACCAAAGCACCTATAACCTACCTATTTCTCAATAATTAAGAGCTTGGTTAAGCCAATTGAATGCTAGTTTTCCCATTTATGTTTCTAGGGTAAACAATGGCTCGTATGTTATCTTTTTCTCTATATATGTGTGATTTACTATGTTAACTTTCTTACTACATTGATTAGGAATTCCTTTGTATGTGTTTTAATGGCTATCAGTGGGAATTGAGACTATATAGAAGTGACATTCTTCATTGGGACTATCAATTTTTGCATACTCTATGTTTGTTTTCCATTAGAGCTTACCAACAATTAGAAAACCTGCACCATTGGATGCCCAACCGGTCTCAGAACTTGATGGTTTCCATCCCAGAGTCATTGCAATATAAGTTTAGGGGTTTTCTAAATTGGTTGGTTTTGGTATGTTGGATATTTTTATCTCTCCTATAGGCCTCAATTCTTCCTCATAGGATGCAACTCTTACTCATGAGTCATACACTTGCCTCCCTGAGACAATTTCATCAATGGTTGTTCATTTCCTCTTACCCACGGGCTGTATGAATCCCCATTGAGCTGATTTCTTCTTGGATGGGCATATTCTTTCTCCCATAGGTCATACACTCTCCATTAGTTGGACGTACATGCACCTCATGACTGAGTGTTATCCCCAAAGCATTGGGTTGAGTGAGAAATTTCCTTCTTGTTGGATGGAATGTGTCTCAAGTGAATGGTGTGTTTGTCTCATCCATGATTTGAAATTAATATTTAAAAATTATATTGGAGATGGATGAATTACTTTCAATAACTTTCTTGCTTCTAAGTTCATTGTTTACTTTAAGCATGTCTTCAAATGATATTAGATATACATGGTGCTTTCCTTTTGACAGACCTCCATCAACAGTAGTGATACATGACCGCAATGCATGACAAGATGCTCTTGCACACTTATTTCTGTAAATTTACTATATATGTAGCCATGTTCCCAATCTGCAACTATTAGAACTGCAGAGTGTTAGATAAAGTTATGTTGAATGCATGATCCTGAATAACAAGTATCAAGAAGGTTTTCTTTTTAATTGAATTTTTTGAGATAAACTATGTATAAAATTTCATAGTTTATAAAACTTCAAAATTTTATACATAGTTTATTTTAATTTAAGCAACATTATGATTAACTATAAATATCTAGACACAAACTCATAATTGTCATATCTAATAATTTGTAATTTATCGATCTGAAATGTAATAATACATTTTCATAATTGAACTCTTAAAAAACACGTCTTGCCTCTATTTGATTTATTTCATTTGCATGTAATGCCCATCCCCTCATTCGTTCTTGTACATGTTCAATTTGAAATCCCATGGTTTTTTCTTTGCGCCACATGAAGCTTGTTTTCTAGCTTAGTTGTCGCCTAAAATTAAAGTGGTTAGTAATTTGCAATATAATCAAATATCAAACCATTCTCTTTTTTTTAACTTCCAAATGATATGGATGCAATTCTAATCTAATAATTAAGCTCTCGACAAAGAACAATGAATTTTCAGCAATGTTCATAGATGTTTAAAAGTATTTTTTCCAAAATCAATCAGGAGTGAAATTCTCAGTGTTGCTCATGTGAATCTCATTACTACTTAAGTGAGTGTGTGGATTAAGAAATTAAGAAATAAACCTCACAGATATCATTATAAACAAGTATTTTATTCTTTATTTTTAATGGTGTAACTTTTTTATTCTTTAATGGTATAGACAGTTGTTTATTTTTTTAATGGTGTAGACAGTTGTTTTTCATCACTGTTTTTCAAGTTAGTTCATTTATTTCTTTGTCATGGTCCTAGTATATTCTCATCAAACAGTCAAATCAGGATAGTCACACTATGTTCCAAGTTAGTTCTATTATTACTTTGTCGAGGTCATAATATTTTCTCTACTTGACTAGCATGATACAATGAAATAGTGATACTTAAATAGAGATGCTTTCAATATTTTTAAATGTATAATGATAATATTTGAATGAGATTCCATATTTTTCTTTTGTGAGGAGATACCATAAAATGAAGATTTTTATTTTTAATTCCATTATTTGGACATCTCCAATTTTTTCCATTAAAGTACATTTGGATCTGATAATTTTTTTTCACTGATTCATACATGTACATGTGTTTTTTTTCTATTTTTTTCATTTATATATTTTAGTGGCAAGGTTATATTGTAAAGTTATACTATAACACCAACACTAAATATATATTTTCTTACTTTCTCATTTGATTAAATTTAACCCTGAATTTAACTAAATTTATATGACCCTTAAGCATGAGTGAATGTAAGTAGTGTCAAGAACACAAACACATTGTTTCCAGATGTAATATGATTTTTTGATTGTTATAGCGCAAGTTGTAGGTTGGGCAAAGCCTGACCCAACCATAAAAGCATGTGCTACAACTATGGGACACTACACCAAATGTCACCTCGATATAGGTCTCGCACTTGGGGGGTGACCAAGGTCACTCCTAGGAGGCGATCCCGGAGACCCTAGGGAGAATGATAAGGATGAAGGGAAGTGTAAGGAGAAGTCCCCTGGAAGGTCAAGTGATGGAATAATAGATTGGTTGAAAATGGTAAGTAAATAGAGGTAAATGGATACCGAGTAAAGAGATAGTTGTTGGTGCACCTGTACCTGCCCGAGACACAAGAAAAGACACTTTTCCAACCAAGTATAGTAATGGATCAGCAAGTTAATCTTGTTGTCCCTAAAATACAGAAGAATCCAAGTTAGTAAATCAACAATAGATTACATCCAAATCAACAAGTAAAAGATCTATATTAGTTAGCAATATCAGCAATAAAACTAGTAACCAATGTGGACCGAAAATAACACTTCAAGACTAAATAAAGATGGTTGTCATAAAAGTAAATTTATGCAGCAGTATATAATCCTTATGGATGTAGCATTCAATGAAGTACAACAACAAATTTGACCATCAAAAAGTGCCAAAATCTAGCCCAATAGATGCACCTAGGTTAGTAGGTTAAACTAACAAAGTTAGAGGGTTAGGCTACAGTTAATTTGTGAGATATTAGCGGTTAGGGTTAGAGTATAAAACAACCCTAATGGTTGTAGGTTAGTTTTACTAAAGCAATAAGAATTTGTGGGAGAAAGAGGACGCCCTAAGGGAGGAAGAATCCCCAAGGCATCAAGATCATTATCCAAAAGAGACAACTTCAAAACTTGAAATTTGTACGTTTACCAAGGTATCAATTTATTTCTCCCATGCAATAAGTAAATGATTAGTGCCTTTAAGAAAGGGTTAATGGAGTCAAGAGACTATGAAGAAGCTATATAGGCCACTTCCTTGGGGGTGTAAACCCTTTTACTCCCCAAGGCAAGCTTCTCTTAGCTAGGGTTTTAACTAGGACGGTGTATGCAATTATACTCCTCTTAGTAAACCCTTATGAAGCAATATTCCCTTAGCAATAAAATGGTGGAAACACAAGTAGGGTATTCCCATATACTCCCTACTTGGCTCAAGAAAATAGAACCTTTAACTTGTACAAATGATAATACAAAGAAATAAATGACACCTTCAAGCATTAAAAGGCAATAAAAGGTAGACTAACCACCAAAAAAGAAATGAAGAAAGCCTTCCAAGGCTAGCACACCATCTCCATCAACCATAACCAAGACATAGCCATAAAAAAAATCACGAGAGAGAGAACTAGCCAAAGAGAGCGAAAATTTCAGTCTAAGAGCCTCTCACAATGGTGAGTTATGTTATGAAACTGAGATCTTATGATCTCTATTTATACAAAATGTAGCTAACATAGTTTGCCCACACAATATTAGGGAAAACACAAGATTAGGGGTCAACAACCCCAATCTTTCCCCTTTACAAAGATAATATTTAAAAATTCTCTG
This sequence comes from Picea mariana, assembly GCA_032191745.1. Lineage (NCBI taxonomy): Eukaryota > Viridiplantae > Streptophyta > Pinopsida > Pinales > Pinaceae > Picea > Picea mariana. The sequence continues at coordinate 33,219 of JASDQU010309364.1, forward strand.
TAATTTCACTTTTTCACTAAGAAAACCATAAAACAAAGGTGGCGTCATCCCTTGAAGGAGGATGTTTTGGAAAATTGAGCAAGTCGTTGGAGTTGAGCTACAAATTAGGGCCTCCAAAGGCCATGTAGCAATCATCCATAGCCTCTCCACCTCAAAATTCCATATGTCATGCTTTGATTCATGATCAACCACCATATGCCCCTCAAATGTGACGTCAAGCCCCTAGGGAGTGGCAATTTTCCCCTTATGGGAAAGTCGTTTGGCATGCAAAGGGTGGGCTATGTCTATGTAGCTGTCTCTTAGGCCTTCGAAAGCATCTCTCTGTCATCTGGAATGTGGGCCCATGTCATCCATAATGTGGGCTGCTTTCCCTCATGGAAGCTGAAGCTAGGCTTGTTCTTCAAAAACTGACCACCAACCTGTACCTACAAGACAAATGGATACACCCTCAAAGGATCTCAAATTAAAGAATCATGATGATTAAATCAAGTCAATACAAGAACCATTAAAGCATGTATACTAGGACTACATCATACAAACATGTGCTTAAGAAACTAGATGTTTTTCCAAGTTTGGTTGTAGGTGGGTTGGCATGGTACTTATTTTCAATGGATCAAACCCCCTAAGTCTAGAAACAACCATATCTGAGTCAAGTGAATGAAATGAAATGGATGGGGGAATTACTTAATGGGCATGGGGTTCATGATATGCAAGGGTCCATAATATCTCATTTATGGGTGCCTTTGTGGAGGGTGTGCCACACCTTTGTCCATAATGCATTTTTTCCAAGCCCATCAATTTCCTTTTATCTTTATTTCTTTGTATTTTATTTTAATATATCCCATTGGGAGAGTTGGAGGCCACTGCCCTGGCATGGTGACCAGATATCGATAGTGTCACCCACAAGTACTTTCACGGAAATGAGAAGACTGACTCGTGATCGTACCCCCTTTCCCTCAGCCATGCAACTGAGAGCCATTACCCTTGTATGATGGCCATAAATGGTAATGTCATACCATTAGATACCCATGGATGTGATAAGATGGATCATGATGAGACCCCCTATCCTCAACTGATCCTTTAAGCGATTTTATTTACTCTTTTCATGGGGTTCTTATTTTCTTGCAGAGAAGATTTTCATTGCTTTCTCGGGATCCCCTAGGTGAAGCATCTAGAAGGTTCTTTCATTATGCTTTTATATTTTTATAGTTAACTTCCCTCTAGGTCTTCAGCCCCTTCTTCCCATGAAATGATGAATGGTCCCTTCTAGGGTTAGTCTACCCCCAAATCCCAAGAGATGATGCCATGAGGGGAAATAATGATGGAAAGTGGTAAGTATGGTCAGTAGTTGCATGATGACTCATCAAAGGAAGCTCCCAGAAACACCCCATCCTAAGGGTGACCATCTACTTGAGTGGCCCAAGCCAACTACCAACATTTAAACAAGGTAAAATGCATAGTTTCCAAAGCAGATGTCTCATAATAAAAAATAACCTCTGATATACAAGCTAGAATGCCTCAGATATTAAAATGATACCCACCATCATACCTGACTTGTATCGCATGGAGCAAGACCCAAGTGACTTGTGGTGGAAATTTGGTGTGGATGATTACCAAGTGATGGGTCATTGTGGTGGCGATGCGAGTGTCTAGGTGTGTAAAAGAATATTTCCGGTCATGTGGTCTCTTGGCAGTCCACATCTGCAACCTGAGGGCCTCGAGACATAATCTCCTTAGCTATCCACAAAATGGGGATAACAATGATCACTTTTTGTATATTACATAGTATTCTATAATAAAAGTTGGAACAAACAAGTAAAAATATCTACTTGGCATGCAATTAAAACATTAAAGAACAATTATGCTAATTGGCTTTGTTAACTAGTTTATTTATTTCCATATACATTGTGATTTTTTATGGAAAAAAAGCTTCAACCCATATGAAAACAAGTTTAAAAGCATTATTTGAATTCAATTATCTTAGAAGAAATTGTACCTTTGTTATATAATTTAATCAAGTGTTTCCTCAATCAAGCAAATTCTAGTGTACATTTTGTTAACCAAAGTCATGACTACTACAATACAAGGCTCTAACATCATTGTTCGATTACTGAGAGGGGGGGGGTGAATCAGTAATAGCGTAATTATAATTCTTTTTCTTCAAATGTTATATCAATGTAGAATTATTATCCAATAATGAGCAATAAGAAATAAACAATCACACATATACACAATACACCAGTGTTTTACGTGGAAACCCAAATCGGGAGAAAACCACGGAATGTTTTTTCTTATATGTCTTGAAGAATTACATTCATTGGAAGAACCAAATTCCTTTGTTTTCCAGCTGCAACTGGAAGGAGGCTCCAACCCCCTAGTTTCTCAAGCTACAACCTAAGGGAAGCTCCAACTCCCCAATTCTTTGGCTACAACCCCCAATGTTCTCCAACTACAAGCACCTGTCCTTGCCCTGTCCTACCACCCTGAAGTAGAAGTATAATGATGGAACCGTTGTCACACTATCACAGTGAGATATACTACTGTAAACCTGTACCAATAAATATGAACCATGCATCAACTTGTACCTCAACCTGTAATCGACCTGTACCATAAACAAGTGCATCAACCATGCACCAACCTGTACCATAAAAAAGTGCATCCAACCATGTACCAAGTATGTACCAATTATGTGTCAACTACTCATCAATATGTACCAACATCATCAACTATACACCTCATGTAAGTGTCAACTCATCAACTACTTGTCTCAACCATGTACTCAACATGTACCTCAACCAAAATCCCTCATCAATTTCATCATCCAAATATGATTTGTAACTTTGTAATAGACCTGGTGTATATGATCACATTCTTACAAACCTTCCTTAACTTTAACAACAAAAGACTAGCATTTTCATCAAACTTTTCTTTAGTCTCACAAGACTAGTTTTGGATTAGTCAACAACCCTAACTTGAAGTAATCATAACTTTGAACTTGTAATGTATAAAGATCTGAAACTAATATACAATGTTTTTAAGTGTGTTTTATGCAATTCCTTCAAGTTTCACTACTTGGAACCTCTCAGAAAAAGAGTTATAGCAAAAATGACATACCTTGCTGAATTCTGGCTTATTTTAGAGAGCGACCTTGTAGAGCGTGCACCGCACAAAATATTTTATGAATTGATATGAAACTGTTACAAATCATACTACAGACTATACCTAACCAACACATTTGGTCTCACTGAAATTGGATTTGTTATGAAGAGGTTATGACGTTTTTACCCGAAATACCTGATTTTGACTAGTTTCGGGACTAACCACAAACCCTATTTTCCACGGAGTGTAACTCCCAAAATACAATGACCCACAAGATGAATTTTTTACCATAGATACTTGGATATGTTTTCTCACTTTCATAGAAATTTCACATTTTGAATCATTATAGAAAAAAAGTTATAGCGAAAATGGTGAGATGACCTGTAAATAACATACCTTAGAAAACACCATCAAAATAATTTATCCTTCCTTGCATTTCGGTCTTCTTTTCTTCACCTTCACTCAGAATTCTGGCTTAGATATCCTTGTTTACCTCAGACACATATAGATATTTAATATGCTCAAGTGTGATTCAAATGATAGAGCCTTGCCTCTTATTTATACTCTCTAAGTAGCTTCCTTAAAAACATCTTCTAGGTCACTTGGCCCACTTTCCTTATTTTAGGATTGGGTCCACTTCTAATTTCTCCATTAAATTTATTATTAAAATAATTTATTTTGTATTCACTTTGAATTATAATACACTCATCACTTCACTTTATTATTTATCTTTTAAAATCTCTTAAACCACTTTGACTACTTTGACCTTTTG
>JASDQU010309364.1:39789-64280 GCA_032191745.1 Picea mariana
CCTCTTCTCCATTGTACTAAAACAAAAGGACAAGGGAGGATAAATGAGTTTGGGAAAGCTAAAGGGTTAGGGACACTTCACCTTCTAACTATCCCCCAACTGAGACATCCTCCTATATACTATTTACCCACAAAGGAAGAGGGGTTCTTTGGTTGAGAGTGAAGGAATTCCGCCCAAACGTCCATTAAGAGCACGAGGATGAACCAGAGCACCTATAACCTACCTATTTCTACATAAGAAAGAACTTGGTTGAATCCAATTGAATGCTAGTTTTCCCATTTATGTTTCTAGGGTAAAAAATGACTCATATGCAATCTTTTTCTCTATATATGTGTGATTTACTATGTTAATTTTATTACTACATTGATTATAAATTCCTATGTGTGTGTTTTAATGGATATCAATGAGAATTGAGACTATATGGAAGGGACTTTCTTCATTAGGACTATCAAATTCTGCATACTATGTGTTTGTTTTCCATTATATCTTACCAACAACTAGAAAACCTGCATCGTTGGATGCCCAACCGGTCTCAGAGCTTGATGGCTTCCATCCCAGAGTCCTTGGTATATAAGTTTAGGGGTCTTCTAAATTGGTTGGTTTTGGTCTGTCAAATGTTTTCATCTCTCCTATAAGCCTAAATTCTTCCTCATAGGATGCAACTCTTACCCATCTGTCGTACGCTTTCCTCCCTGAGACAATTTCATCAATGTTTGTTCATTTCCTCTTACCCACGGGTTGTATGAATCCCCATTGAGTTGATTTCTTCTTGGATTTGCATATTCTTTCTCCTATAGGTTGTATGCTCTCCATTAGTTGGACGTACATGCACCTCATGACTGAGTGTTTTCCTCAAAGCATTGGGTTGAGTGAAAAATTTCCTTCTTGTTGGATGGAATGTGTCTCCAGTGAATGGTGTGTTCGTCTCATCCATTATTTGAAATTAATATTTAAAAATTATAGTGGAGATGGATGAATTACTTTCAATAACTTTCTTGCTTCTAAGTTCATTGTTTACTTTAAGCTTGTCTTCAAATGATATTAGATATACATGGTGCTTTCCTTTCGACAAATCTCCATCAGATATACATGGTGCTTTCCTTTCGACATACCTCCATCAGCAATAGTGATACATGACCGCAATGCATGACAAGAGGCTCTTGCACACTTATTTCTGTAAATTTACTATATATGTAGCCACGTTCCCAATCTGCAACCGTTAGAACTACAAAGTGTTACATAAGGTTATGTTGAATGCATGATCTTGAATAATAAGTATCATGGTGAGGAGTTTTTTCTTTTTAGTTGATAATTTTGTTGTTTGAGTTTTTTTGAGATAAAGTATGTATACAATTCCATAGTTTATAAAATTTCAAAATTTTATACATAGTTTATTTTAATTTAAGCAACATTATGATTAACTATGAAAATCTATACATTTATACACACAAACTCATAACTCTCATATTTGATGATTTGTAACTTATCAATCTGTCTATAAATGAAATGTAATTATTCATTTTCTTAATTGAACTAAAAAAAAATTCTTGCCTCAATGTAGTAACACATTTTCTTAATTGAACTCTAAAAAAAAAATTCTTGCCTCTATTTGATTTATTTCATCTGCATGTAATGCCCCCCTCTCATCAATCCTTGTACATGTTCAATTTGAAATTCCATGGTTTCTTCTTTGCGCCACATGAAGCTTGTTTTCTAGCTCATTGGTTGCCTAAAATTAAAGTGGTTAGTAATTTGTAATATAATCAAATATCAACTCATTTTTTTTTAAACTTCCAAATGATGTGGATGCAATTCTAAACTAATAATTAAGCTCTCGACAAAGAATAATGAATCTTCAACGATGTTCATAGATGTTTAAAAGTATTTTTTCCAAAAACAATCATTGCTTATATACATGAGTGAAATTCTCAGTGTTGCTTATGTGAATCTCATTACTACTTAAGTGAGAGTGTGGACTAAGAAATTAAGAAACACATAATGTGTTGATTCATTCTCACAACAACTGGAAATAAACCTCACATATATCATTATAAAAATGTATTTTATTCTTTATTTTTTAAATGGTGTAGACATTGTTTTTTCAACACTGTTTTTCAAGTTAGTTCATTTATTTCTTTGTAATGGTCCTAGTAATAATAATAATAATCTATTTTTAAGGTCACGGCCAAGCCAGCCACCAAATTGGTGTATGAGACCTCCTCTGCCCAATGATTTGACTAGTAAAGTCTATGGAGTTATACATACCATAACCTCCTATGGATTTGAACTTGTGACCTCTTAGGAGGAAACACATGTTCTTAACCATTAGGCCCACTCACGCTGTATAAATAATCTATTTTTAAGGTCACGACCAAGCCAGACACCAAATTGGTGTATGATACCCCCTTGTTTGTGGGATAAGGGACCCCTCTGCCCAACAATTCGATTGGTAAAGTCTATGGAGGTATACATACCCTACCCCCCTTTGGATTTGAACTTGTGACCTCTTAGGAGGAAACACATGTTCTTAACCATTAGGCCCACTCAGGTTGTATTATGGCCTATATTAGGCAGTATAATCTCATCAGAGAGTCAAATCATGATAGTCACACTATTTTCCAAGTTAGTTCTATTATCACTTTGTCAAGGTCATAATATTTTCTCTACTTAACTAGCATGATACAATGAAATAGTGATGCTTAAATAGATATGATTTCAATGTTTTTAAATGTATAATGATAATAATTGAATGAGATTCCATATTTTTCTTTTGTGAGGGGATACCATAAAATGAATATTTTTATTCTAAATTCCATTATTTGGACATCTCCAATTTTTTCCATTGAAGTACAGTTGGATGATTATACTTTTTTTTCACTGATTCATACATGTACATGTGTTTTTTCTATTTTTTTCATTTATGTATTTTAGTGGCAAGGCAAGATCATAAATTTATACTATAACACCAACACTAAATATATATTTTCTTACTTTCCCATTTGACTAAATTTAACCCTGAATTTAACCAAATTTCTACGACCCTTAAGCATGAGTGAATGTAGGTAGTGTCAAGAACACAAACACATTGTTTCCAGATGTAACATGATTTTGTGATTGTTATAGAACAAGTTGTAGGTTGAGAAAATCCCAACCCAACCACAAAAGCATGTGCTACAACTATGGGACACTACACCCAATGTCACCTCGATGTAGGTCCCGCACTTGGGCGTGACTAAGGTCACTCCTAGGAGGCGATAACAGAGACCCTAGGGGGAATGAAAAGGATGAAGGGAGGTGTAAGGAGAAGTCCCCCAGAAGGTCAAGTGATGGAAGAATATATTGGTTGAAAATGGTAAGTAAAGAGAGGTAAATGGATATCGAGTAAAGAGATAGTTGCCGGTGCACTTGTACCTGTCCGAGACACAAGAAAAGACACTTTTCCAACCACGTATAGTAACGGATCAACAAATTAAGCTTGCTTTACATAAAATACAACAACATCCAAGTTAGTAAATCAGGAATAGATTACATCCAAATCAAAAATTAAAAGGTCTATATTAGTTAGCAATGTCAACAATAAAACTAGTAACCAATGTGGATCGAAAATAACACTTCAAGACTGGATAAAGATGGTTGTCATAAAAGTAAATTTATTCAGAAGTATATCATCCTTATCTCTGTAGAATTCAATGAATTACAACAGAAAATTGATCATAAAAAAGTGCCAAAATCTAGCCCAATAGATGCACCTAGGTTAATAGGTTAAACTAGCAAACTTAGAGAGTTAGTCTACGGTTAGTTTGTGAGATATTAGCGGTTAGTGTTAGAGTTTAAAGAAGCCCTAGTGGTTGTAGGTTAGTTTTACTATAGAAATAAGAATTTGTGGGATAAAGAGGATGCCCTAAGGGAGGAATAATCCCCAAGGAATCAAGATCATTATCCAAAAGAGACAACTTCAAAACTTGAAATTTGTACGTTTACCAAGGCAACAATTTATTTCTCCCATGCAATAAGTAAATGACTAGTGCCTTTAAGAAAGGGTTAATGGAGTCAAGAGAATATGAAGAAGCTATATAGGCTACTTCCTTGGGGGTTTAAGCCCTTTTACTCCCCAAGGCAAGATTCTCTTAGCTAGTGTTTTAACTAGGAGGGTGTATGCAATTATACTCCTCTTAGTAATTTCTTATGAAGAAATATTCCCTTAGAAATCAAATGGTAGAAACACAAGTAGGGGTGTATGCCCTTATACTCCCTACTTGGCTCAACGAAATAGAACCTTTAGCTTTTACAAATGATAATACAATGAAATAAATGACACCTTCAAGCATCAAAAGGAAATAAAAGCTAGGCTAACCACCAAAAACGAAATGAAGAAAGCCTTCCAATGCTAGCACACCATATCCATCAACCATAACCAAGACATAGCCATAAACAAAAGAACAAGAGAGATAACTAGCCAAAGAGAGCGAAAATTTCAGTCCAAGAGCCTCTCACAATGGAGAGTTATGTTATGAAAATTAGATCTTATGATCTCTATTTATAAAAAAATGTAGCTAACATAGTTTGTCCATATAATATTAGGGAAAACACAATATTAGGGGTCAAAAACCCCAATCTTTCCCCTTTACAAAGATAATATTTAAAATTTCTCTTTAATTTCACTTTTGCACTAAGAAAACCCTAAAACAAAGGTGACACCATCCCTTGAAGGATGACGTTTTGGAAAATTGAGCAAGTCGTTGGAGATGGGATGCAAATTAGGGCCTCCAAAGACCACGTGGAAATAATTTGGAGCCTCTCCACCTCAAAATTGCATGTTTCATGCTCTGATTCATCATCAACCACCATATGCCCCTCAAATGTGACGTCAAGCCCCTAAGGAGTGACGTTTTTTCCCTTCTAGGAAAGTCATTTGGCATGCAAAGGGTGGGCTATGTATATCCAACTGTATTTTAGGCCTCCGAAAACATCTCTCTGTCATCTGGCATGTGGGCCTATGTCATCCATCTTGTGGGCTGCTTGCCCTCATGGAAGCCCAAAATAGGCTCGTTCTTCCAAAACTGGCCACCAACCTGTACTTGCAAGACAAATGGATACGCCCTCCAAGGATAAAAATTCAAAGAATCATGATGAGTAAATAAAGTCTATAAAAGAGCCATTAAATCATGTATACTAGGACTACATCATACAAACATGTGCTTAAGAAACTGGACATTTTTCCAAGTTTGGTTGTGGGTGGGTTGGCATGGTACTTATTTTCAATGGATCAAACCCCCTAAGTCTAGGAACAACCCTATTTGATTCATGGGAATGAAATGAAATAGATGGGGGAAGTACTCAATGGGCATGGGGTCCATGATATGCAAGGGTCCATAGTATCTCATTTATGGGTGCCTTTGTGGAGGGTGTGCCGCACCTTCGTGCATAATGCATTTTTTCCAAGCCCATCATTTGCCTTTTATCTTTCTTTCTTTGTATTTTATTTCAATATATCACTTAGGATGAGTTGGAGGCCACTGCCTTGGCATCATGAACAGATATCGACAATGTCACCCACAAGTACTTTCACGGAAATGAGAAGGATGGCTAGTGATGAGACCCCCTTTTCCCTCAACCATGCAATTGAGATATATTACCATGGTGTGATGGCCAAAAATGGTAATGTCATACTGTTAGATACCCATGCATGTGATAGGTTGTCTCATGATGAGATCCCCTATCATCAACTGATCCTTTAAGCATTTTTATTTATTCTTTTAATTGGGTCCTTATTTTCTTATGAAGAAGATTTTCATTGCTTTCTCGTGATCCCTTGGGCGAAGCATTTGGAAGGTTATTTCATTAGGCTTTTATATTTTTCCAGCTAACTCCCCTCTGGGCCTTTAGCCCCTTCTTCCCATGAAATGAGGAATGGTCCCTTCTAGGGTCAGTCTACCCAAATCCCAAGAGATGATGTCATGAGGGGAAATAATGATGGAAAGTGGTAAGTATGGTCAGGAGTGGCATGATGACTCATCAAATGAAGCTCCCAAAAAAATCCCATCCTAAGGGTGATCATCTACTTGAGTGGCCCAAGCCAACCACCAACATTTAAACAAGGTAAAAGGCATAATTGCCAAAGCAGATGTCTCATAATAAAAAATAACTTGTGATATACAAGCTAGAATGCCTCAAATATTAAAACAATACCCACCATGATACCTGAATTGTACCACATGGAGAAAGACCCAAGTGACTTGTGGTGGAAATCTGGTGTGGATGATGACCAAGTGATGGGTGACGGTGGTGGGGATGTGGGTCTCTAGCTATGCAAAAGGATACTGTCGGTCATGTGCTCTCTCGACACTCCATATCTGCAACCTGAGGGCCTCGAGACATAATCTCCTTACTTATCCACAAAATGGGGATAACAATGATCACTTTTTGTATATTACATAGTACTCTATAATAGAAGTTGGAACAAACAAGAAAAAATATCTAATTGTCATGCAATTAAAAGATTAAAGAACAATTATGCTAATTGGATTTGTTATCTAGTTTATTTATTTCCATATACATTGTGATTTTTTATGGAAAAGAAGCTTCAACCCATATGAAAACAAGTCTAAAAGAATTATTTGAATTCAATTATCTTAGAAGAAATTGTACCTTTCTTATATAACTTAATCAAGTGTTTTACTCAATCAAACAAATTCCAATGTACATTTTGTTGACCAAATTCATCACTACTACAATACAAGGCTCTAACATCACAACTTTGTGTCATAGATCCCTATCAAGGCTATCTAATATATATTGTCTATGAAACACGTCATGTTTGTGTCTCTTTTTTTACCTTGCTTTTGTGTCTCCATATCACACAAACTCAAGACAAATTCAACGCAAATGCAACACAAATATGATGAAAATGTATAAGAAAGAAAATGATCATGCATGATTAACTTTTGCATCATTTTGTCCCTGCATTTTGGTTTTAAGTGATATTCAAGTCACTTTTTTCATTTGATTTTGGATTTTCCTTTTATAAATCTTATGGAGACTTTTTACCTAAATACTGTGGAGATCATTTAATTCTAACAGAGATTTCGTCAGTCCCTCATTGAATAAAAGGTGAGAATCTCCCACTATTGTAGTTTTCCTTAAGTCTTTTCTTCATATTGTTTAGTTCATTGTGTTTAGTTTATTTATTTATTTATTTGGAGGGAGGGTGGGGGGTGGTTTGGGATTCATTAGGGGAATGTTATTTGAGGGTAGGATATAATATTTTAGGAAAATAATTGCATATCTATGGGTTTTAGGGGTAGGGTAGGGTTTGTGAATTTAGGGATAGATTTTCGCTAGCCAAGGTTTTACCAATAAAGAAATAAAATAAATTAAACAAAAAATGAAAAAAAAAATGTACTTTTTTAGGGGATTAATAAGATCTCTTCCTCCTCCTTTTCTTATCTTTCTTCCTCTTCCTCCTCCTTCCTCTTCCTCTTTTCCCCCAAATCCTCCTTCCTCTTATACATTGCCTCCTCCCCCTCATTCTTTATTCTTTCTAATGTTATTCTCATCCTCTTTTTGTTTTTCCACTTCTCCCATCTACTCATTTTCTTTTCTTCCTTTCTCTTCCTCTTTTCCTCCAAATCCTCCTTCCTTTCCCCCCTCGATCCTCCTTCCTCTATATTTTTTTCACAAATCTTCCTCCTTCTTCATTTTTGCACATTTTCCTTCCTCTTCAATGATTTGTCTCTTCATGGTCAGAAATATCACATTGTTCCATGTTATAATCACTGGTTGGAGCTCATTTGGATGGATGGTTTTTCTGTATCCTTCCTTCTTCCTCATCTTCCAACTTCTCCTCCTCTAGTTTCTCAACTTATTCTTCCTCCTCTTCTTATTCTCCCCATATTCATTTTCTTCTTCCCCTCCTTCCTCATCTTACTCTTATTCGCCCCCTCTTATTCTTCCTTTTATTCTTCCCCTCCTTCGTTTTTTCTCGAAATCTTCCATCCTCTTCCTATTTTTCCCTATATAACCATCCTTCCTCTTATGATTTATCTCCTCCTAATCCTTCCTTATTCTTATCCCTCTCTTCTTAACCTCCTTTTTTTTTTTTAATCTTCCTTCCTCTTCTTCTTCTTCAATCTCCCCCTTCCTCTAATTATTATTCCCCTCCTTTTCCCCCTCCCCCTCTTTCTCTTCTCCTTTCCCTTATTTTTCATCTTCCTCTTTCCCCCCTTCTTCTTCCTCTTCCTCCTCCATATTCTCTTCTTTCTATTCCCTCTTCTCTTCTCTTCTCTCCTCTTTGCCCCACTTTCTTTCTCTTCCCTTATCTCCTCTCATTGACTTGATACTTGCACAATACCTAAGCCTATTATCGTTTTTCATTTGGAAGAGTTAAGTTTTGAATGAAATAATGTTGGACACAATTCTATCTTGAATATATTTGTGGGTATTATGGATTACATTCCTTGTCTACACTCTATTTTGGTTATTGCATTTATGTTCTAAATATTTTTCACTAAGTCTCTAGTTACATTCTAATTATGTACTAATCTTGTTATGATACAAGTTTAGGTGGATCTAAATCTATAGGTCATGATGATGATTACAGGAAAAAGTAAAGGGGGGAATCATACAGTTTTAGATACTAATGACAAAAAAAAAAAGGTGAACAACAATCAACTATCACATATTTTATGTTATTCCGACGATTGAATAATTTTGGATAGAGAACCCTCAAATCTCCAGTGGAGTCAAAATACAACTAGAGGTAATTCTTATCTTGTTAAATTGAGTTCTTAATTTTCTCTCTCTCTCTTTTGTGTTTTTTTTCCAAAATAGGGGAAAATTCAGATTTGTAAGTTATGGCAATATTGATTAGGGTTCATTTTGATGGAAATAAAGTAAGAGAAGTATGGGTGAGATTCAAATGACTAAGAACTAAAATATGCCCTAAAGAAAATCTAGTAAATATGTTGGAAGACTTGTAACATGTGGTAGTTGAGGTAAATTATAATTAATTTTGTATTTAGGCGTGATAAATCAATCCTTATAAGTAATTTTAAGTGTGAGAATTCAATCCTTATTATTAATTTCAAGTGTGTTAGTTTTCCTTTGATTGTGTTATTAAAATACCTTCACAAGAAGAAGAATAATCAGAAGATGATAGTGTAGCTTTGGACAATAGCCACAATGTTGATGATGTAACAAGTTTTGATTAGCTTGGCTCCAAACAAGGTTTTTAGTTTGATTTGCATTGACCACTTGCTTGTGAGGAGAACACATACAAAAAAAAAAATAACAATAGACAATATTTATATTACAAAAGAGGGGTTGTGACAGAGCCAAGATGCTAGAACAAAAATACAAAGTTCACACACACACACATTAACAACAATAGACAATATTTATATATTAAAAAAGAGGGGTTGTGACAGACCCAAGATGCTAGAACAAAAATTTAAAGTTTAAGTCGATGCCATAGATCCAAAATGAAAATTTGAAAGGAGTTCCACCTAAAGCGATGTGCTTATCTATTGTATCATATTCTATCTTGGCAGGTATAAAGGTATACTTCCTTACAATCTATTGAAGAAAACTAACTATAGGGAAAAATATAATATGTCAAGATAAGAAAATACTATATTACAGACCCCTTGTGGGATTTTGCTAATTGACACCTTTTTGTTTTCTTTTCTTCTAGGACCTTGCAATTCTAATCATTAATTGCTACATTTTGAAGAATGTTGTGCTTGTATAGTTCCAACTTGGGGATTTGCTAAGGATTCTTAGAAGCTCAAGGTGTCTCTACTAAAGGAGATGGCTTTGAAAGAGAGAGAAATTTTATCAAATCATATGGAATGCCAAGGTGGGCCACAATTCACCCCGTGAGCTACTTTAAAGGATCAAGTTAATTATAAACCTCTATATTTTTATTTCGTTAAACACCCATAAATACCATTACCTCCTTCTACTAATCCCTAATTTGAACAACATGTTCCACTGTATCAATGTCGCAATTATCTTGAGCTGCATTATTTTGTTGGGTTTTTTGCTCAAATTTAGACTACCCTTTTCCCACCAAACCCTAAAATTGATAATGCCACATTGAGCTTCACCTACATCATATACATAAATCTTCAACCCTTTATTAAACTCATGCAACTCATAGAGGATGAAACACCCATTTTTATAGTAGAAATGCACCATGAGAGCCCTGAATGGAGTTACCAAGGGAGAAATACTAAAATATTTAGGGTGGAAAGGATACATACTTAGATATGGAGGGGGCCAAGTCCCTATTTCACTCAAGTTTGGCCATTGTTATGGGCTTGAAGTGTACAAGACCACTAAGAAGATCCACAACCCCCAAAATAGATGGAGATGATGCATATTCCTCATGTTTAACCCACACTACTTGTTGGACTACATCTCCATGCACCTCATAACAATTTGCATAAGTGATTAGGGGGATATAGACATGGAATGTTGCTAGTTCATAAATGATAGTGGATTCAACCTTGATTTTTCTACCAAGGAGATGGTTAATGAGTGTGCCATCAAGGCTATAGTTGCATTATGGGGGGAGTTGAAAGGAGCTCCCCTTATTTGAATGAAAGCAACCCAACTGAGTCCAAATCCTAAATTGGCTTGCCCATTTGTTATTGAGTTTTGATGCCTTAGGATGTGGAAAAAATTGATCTTGTTGAAACCCTGTACTTCTTGAATAATTATTTGCACTATTCAAGCTAGGTTTGGCCACTTAGGAAGGGACTTATATTGAAATACTATTAGAATAGCCATTATGTCTCCCATCACTAACGTCACATGTGTCCCTTGAGCTTTGAGGAACAAGATACCTTTAAAGAGGGCTAAAGCCTCAACTTCATCGTTTGAGGAAATCCCAACCCCCAAGCATATTTAGTTTCTTGATTTCCCATGGAATCAATGATGACTTCCCCCACACTTGCCACCTCATATGGAGATAACATATATTATTGTGTGCATATACATAAGATTCTCATTTTCCATCATGTGGCGGTAGACCACTTGTTAAATGGATAAAATTAACAATTATAGATCAATTATTGTGAATTTATAGATGTATTTTCCTTTATCCTATGTATTTATGCGTATTAAAATAGAAAATTAACGATTATAGATCAATTATTGTGAATTTATAGATGTATTTTTCTTTATCCTATGTATTTATGCGTATTAAAATATATTTATTGCTTTTAAAAAATGATAATGAATACATTGTTTATTAAATCAATAGTTAATTGACACAAGTGATGCAAAAGCAATGCAAAAATGATGCAAAAGTGACACAAATGATGCAAACGATGCCAAAGTAATGCAAAGGCAAGTCAAAAATGACACCATTAAATTTTTTCCACAACGTGATGTGAAGGAAACACACATTATGACACAAAATTAAAAAAATGGTAATGAATATATTGTCTATTAAATCATTAATTAATTAAGTGACATAAGCGATGCAAAAGCAATGCAAAAATGATGCAAAAGTGACACAAATGATGCAAGCAATGCAAAGGTGAGTCAAAAGTGACACACCATTAAATCTTTTTCACAACGAGATGCGAAGGCAACACACAATGTGATGCAAAAATGAATTTCACATCATTGTGCAACATAAAATGAAATTTAAATTCCCAAACAGTGTAAATATGATGCAAAAGGTGACACAATGATGATGTTTGATGAAAAATCGATGCCAATTCAACACAAGGTCTAATGCCCCTAGATGCATTGGATTTTGCATCATAGCTTCATGAAGACAAGGAAAATAAATAAGAAAGGTAAGTGACACAAATTGTGATGATAGTAGTGAGTCCATTAGCAATAGGAAACACCATTAGAAACATTATTTTGTTTATTGTTTCCTTATGAAATAGGTTGTAGTGATGTCAAGTAAATCTAGAACCACTACAACTATCAACAATGCTAACAAACTCCAAGCATTTAATGTAGCCATGTTTGTTAAATACATCACTATGTTTGATACTGCACTCTTACATCCTGCATCCTAATTCATAACTAATTTAGAGGAAAACCTTGTTATAGCATAGTCGGAGGTGCTTCTTCATACAAACATAGAAGAGGTGCTTCTCCTTTTAATTCTTAGAGAAAAAATCATCAAGAGCTATAGGTAGGGACACAAATGTAACTAGTACTTCATCTATTATAGTTCATTGCATAACATCAACTATATACCTATGTTTAGTGAACCTTGAACCTACAATTTGTTCAACAATAGGATATTTTTATAGAGACATGGATATTAGCTGCAACCTCAAACTTCCCGATATTACAGCCCGTAGACCATAGCCATAATGGGAGGGGAGGATGATAGCTACAAAATTGTGCTATTCAATGAGTAGAATGTTAGGGATAATGAATTTGATGAATCTACCTTGGCCATTGCAGTGGTATTTACATTGCATATGAGTAGGGGATTGTGTGGTTTTACTATGCGCATATAGAGAGCATTATATTTGACTATCTATATTTTAAGATAATAGTCATGGACCTTGCTTCCTCATTTCAGGCTTACCCTTCTTCCACATTCACTTGAAATTCGAACCTAGGCCATATATGGAGGTTGAATAAACCTTTCCATGGTTTCAAATTCACAACAACCACATACATTTTGTATTTAAATTTATAGGAGTCTTCTTCTATTTGATCATTTGATTATCATTTTGTTAATGGGGCCAACTTAATTCTCTTATACTTATTATTCTTGATCTTCTACTTTCATTTTTCATATCACTTACTATATTTTATGTTTTTTCTAGTGTTCACAACTCAAAAGAATATAATCATTGGACTCCCCACACAAATGTAAGTTGAACTTAACATACCTTACGACATACAACTCACACACTAGTAGCCTTTATTTACTCTCCAAGTGAATTAGTTGATTCAACCTTTTAACAATGGACAAATAAGAATCCACGTGATCACCATGAAACTCCTATGCACAATAAGAACCTCTATCTTAATGGCATTAACATTTAATATCACAATTGGTAGGAAAAGCCACTACATTATTTGAATAATCCAATTTGAATCAAAGTATAAGCACATTGGATATAAATTATGTGGACTAGTTAAACATGACAACCCTCTTCACCTTACACCTTAGATGATGAGATGATCCAAAGGCTTTCAATAGTTGAGGTTGAAAAAAACACACATTAAGACACTAGCAAAATGGGGCCTGTGCCACTAATAAAAATATTCATGGCTTGCCACCCCAACAAATCTCAAGATGAGGAGGGATACCATACAATTAGCTAGGGAAAGAATTTAGACATCACTTTGCATCTTGAAAGAATAGTAGCTGTTTGTTCTCTTTCAAGAGTGTGATTGCTTGTTTCCTCACTGGTTTTTCAGAGTGCGGGAAGGTCAATCTATCTAGACTGATATTCATCCTGACTATAGTATTTCATTTATTCATTCCCATCCTCCTTTTGTAGCTAATTCTTTCATTCTATTTTGGTAGGTAGTTAAGTAGTTAACATTTGTTGATTAGGTGGTTTTCAATCGAGTACAACATTTGAGCCATTTTATTTATGTGCCAAACGATCAATTTTTGCAGGTAGGTAGGATCCCTTCCCTTTTAGCATTAAGATCCATATCAAATGCTAGAGTCAATGCTATCAAATGACATGTCGCTTAGCTTGTTCCCTTGCCCATTTTTGGCTCCCATTCACTATGTTCTATAATCACTCACCACTCCTTTTCATTTGCTCATAAAAGCACCACTGTTTTTCGGAAAAAATGGGACCAAATTGCATGAGTATATCCTATCATGCTATGGCATCAAAACATTGTTGAGATTGATTTTCAAAATTGAGTTTAGGAAGCAACTAAAGCACTAGTTGGAGGATATCAAGAAAAAGTAGATCTTTGGCTTGGCATTTTTTTTCATAGTAATTACAACAGGATGCTAACACACATGCACATCTTTCTAGATATCATTCTATCCAATAGTTGGATATATCAACTTCTTTTGGTTTTAAAACCTTGTCTTATTCCATGGTCGATATACTATACATGCCTTTACTTGTCATATGCACCCTTATGCATTGTTGTCTCGAAGTCTCTACATCGCAATGAATTGCTACACATGAAATAGAATCCAAAGCTTAGACTTTGTTGCTAATTGGTTGGTTTCTATGCTCCCTAATAATTATTTTTTCGTTCATTAGATTGTGCTACTTGATCATGGTGGGAACTAGGATTTTTCTGATTAGATTGAGTTTTGTTGACATACAGTTATTTTAAAACTTCCGAATTGTTATGTAAATATTGGTTATCCAATGTCCCATAACTAAATAAAACGATGATGCATAATGTTTCCTGATAGCTATAACCTCTACAACTAAATTTTGATGAAACAATACAATTGAATTCGAAAGAAATGTTGGTAATGAACTCGTAGATAAAATGATGCCCATTAACAAATCATTTTAGTTGAATTTTTTTTTATCATTTCACTTCTTTGCATTAGAATACTAGTAGTTGTTTGATATCACTCAAAAGCTTACTATGTATTTACAACTTTTCAAAACTACCATTTAATCAATTTTGCAATAACATAAAAAATAAACAAGTGAAAAATTGCTTCGAATATCCAATAACATGCAAGCTAAATAATATGTGTACCTTGTCCCAAGCTTTCATGTCACCTTGCTTGCAAGAGTTAACATAAATCTCGAGGGGAGAACAATAAGTTCCAATCTATTTCATTTTTTAAATATAATATTAAAATGTCTAAGCTAATAAAGTTGAATCTTATCTTGTAATGAGAGAGGAAAAATGGGTAACGAAAAACTTAATGACAATGTTAATAAAAAAGTCTAAGCTAATAGAATAGAAATAGAAGCTTATCTAGTAGATGACAATTAAAAAAGGTGATGGAAAAACTTGGAGTCAACGTTATAAAAATAATTGTTGATGAACAACTTAATACTATCTCTAATTAAATTAAAAAGGTGAGTGAACAAATCCCATTTCATTATATAATAATAATAATAATGAGTACGTATTTTAAAGTTGACTCAATAAATCCCATTTTATATATAATAATGGGTATATATTTTAAATGTATAAAATTAGGTTTATCTTATTTTATTATATGTTATCAAAATTAAATTTAGGAGATTAGTTTAAGGATTTGATATCATTGTTAATAAATATTTTACTAATTTTATATGGATAGTGTTTGATTTAAATTTTATTATATTATACTTATTAATCAATATAAATGAATTTATTAAAAATCTTATTTCTTAATTTTGAAAAAAAAAAAAATTTAAAAATAAAAAAAATAAAAAATAATTAATTTTAAAATTTTTATTAATTTTTACTCCATTAATAAAAACTACGTACATAACCACCCTTTCTTAATAAATTTAAGAACATACTAAAAATTTGATACTAAAAGGAAAAACATATTAAAATAAATGTTCAAATAAACAACACATAAAAAAACCACAATATACCACATAAAAAAAAACCACAATAAATGTTGAAAAGGGCTTGGAAATGAGCTATAACGTAATCCCACGAAAGTACTAAGGTGGTTGTCATCCTATGTATATATATATATGAGGATGAGTTTTGCTTTTTAATTTGAAACTAAATACCGTTGTGGACCGAAGGGATATTTTCCACGATTTATTATTATTATGAGATTTACGATTTATTATTATTATGAGATTTAGGTTTGATTTAGATGATATTCTAATATGTTAGGTAAAAATGAGTTTCTAGCACAACAACATAAAAGTTTGAATCTAAGTATTTGGTTAATGAGATAGCGGGGAGAGCTTTTCCTTAGTTTACTTATGTTCAAACCTCATTGTGTATGTGAGGTATTTTTTATATAGAAGATGTTTCAATGTAGTTCACTAAATATGACCTTGTTTCTAAGTTGTAATTCAACATTTTATCCATAGAATTGTGGTTTAGTTACAATTTGGAGCAATCATTACAACGATGATTAAAGTTTAATTTTTGATAGACATGATACATAATCTACACGGTGGATGGTATAGTATAGCCTTATGTAAAGATTTAACCATACTAATTATTGTAGTGACCTAAACGCGTTTGATATATAATCTTTGGTTAAATAACATAAAATCTTGTCAACATAATAACGACACTCTATTTTCATTTAGAGATAATAGAAAATACTCAAAATTTACCACCTAATATATAATCGTAACAAAAAATGCATTAGCAATTGCCCTCGATAGTGCAAAGGAACACTATAATGATGCTATGTGTCAGAATGTAATATGTAATATGTGGCTTTGAATGCGAGTTGAATTTGAGAACATCAAAAGTGTTTATGTTATCAAAAGCATTTATGTTATATGTACTGGCCAAATATGTAGTATCAGGTGGAAAAAATTGTTAGAGGTTGTGTTCTTTGTAGCACTTGCAACCGAAGCCAAGCAACTAGAAGCTTGGGATATACATATCATTACTAGTACCAAGCAGACATTGGGAGAGCATATTTATGGACTTTGTTGGAGGTTTGCCTATGTTTCATAAAGGCTATGACTACTTGTTTGTCATGGTAGACCACTTCATTAAAATGTGTCTGCTCATTTTGTGTAAGAAGACGATCTTTGGATGAGAGGCAACTAAACTATTCTTCAACCATGTTTGGGTACATTTTGGATTACCAAGCTCTATCATATATGATTGAGATAGCAGGTTCTTGGGTAGATTTTGGACAGTTCTTTGAGAGATAATGGATTCCAAGTTGAGGTATTCCAATACATTCCATCCCTACATTGATGGACAAATAAAGGTTTTCATCTGGACATTGGCATAGTTGTTGAGAGGTTACAATAGAAAACATCCAAAGACATGGAACAAGTAACTGGTTTACATTCAACAATCCTATAATGGAGCATTGGACATTCTTCCACCAACAAATCTCCTTTCGAGACCTATTTTGGTTACTACCTCCTTCACCATTTGATATTGTTTATGTATAGTAGAAGGATGAAGTAGAGCTGAAAGGAGATGAGAAGAAGGCAAGCACATTTGTGCATACGATTGGATAGATACATCTTAGGGTACATGAGAAACTTGAGAAGAGTCAACATCAGTATAAAGCTAGACATGACTATCACTGGGATGATCATGAATTCCATGTTGGAGACAACGTGTGCTTTACCTCTATAAGGAGTGATTGCAAGGAACAATGAAGAAACTCAAGTCCCTAATATACAAACATTTTGACACCATTGAGAAGGTGAATGAGAATGCCCTTAGGTTGAGACTTCCTCCTTATATGTAAATCAGTGAAATGGTGAATGTGGAGTGCTTGAAGTTGTTTGAACCTTCCATGTTGGATGAAGAATATGACCATTAGGTTCTTCTTATTGTCAAACACTTTACATCACATGTTTTGGAAGAATTGAAGGAAGATATATTTTTGCAGTGTAAGGAATGAGTAACTTGCAGAGGACAACAAGAGATATGTTAGATTGGTCTCAAAGGGAAGACTCCAATGAATGTGAAATGGTATGAGATGAACCATATTGCAAGCAAGTTTCTTCACCTATCCTTGGAAGCTTTTAGGGACCAAAACCCTCTCAATGGGAAGGTGTGATCTAAATTAGATCTACACAAAAATAATTGGCTACTGACATAGATTTTATGATGATAAACACCAACAAGGTTCGAGGTCACATATGAGGAAGGAGATTGGGTTGTTGGTATGAAGGGCCCCATGCCATCATGATCAATGCCCACCCTTGCATTGAACCATGTGCAGCTTGAGTGGGCCTAATGATTAAGAACACGTGTTTCCTCCTAGGAGGTCACAGGTTCAAATCTAGAGGGGGTAGGGTATATACACCTTCGTGACTTTAACAATCAAATCGTTGTGTGGAGGGGGTTCCCTTGTTCCACAAACAAGGGAGTCTCATACACCAATTTGGTTTCTAGCTTGGTCGTGATCTTAAAATTATATTATTATTATTATTATTAAATCAAATAATAAGGAAAACATATGAGATGTAAAGTTACAAGGAATACTTTTTTTGTTAAAAAAATTGATGTATTAAAAAAGACATGATACCTCTTCTCCGTTATACTAAAACAAAAGGACAAGGGAGGATAAATGAGTTTGGGCAAGCTAAAGGGTTAGGGACACTTCACCTTCTAACTATCCCCCAGCTGAGCCATCCTCCTATATACTATTTCCCCACAAAGGAAGAGGGGTTCTTTGGTTGAGAGTGAAGGAATGCCACCCAAAATTCCATTAAGAGCATGAGGATGAACCAAAGCACCTATAACCTACCTATTTCTACATAATTAAGAGCTTGGTTGAAGCCAATTGAATGCTAATTTTCCCATTTATGTTTCTAGGGTAAACAATGGCTCATATGTGATCTTTTTCTCTATATATGTGTGATTTACTATGTTAATTTTCTTACTACATTGATTAGAAATTCCTTTGTATGTGTTTTAATGGCTATCAATGGGAATTGAGACTATATGGATGTGACATTCTTCATTAGGACTATCAATTTCTGCATACTCTATGTTTGTTTTCCATTAGAGCTTACCAACAATTAGAAAACCTGCACTGTTGGATGCCCAAACGGTCTCAGAACTTGATGGTTTCCATCCCAGAGTCATTGCAATATAAGTTTAGGGCTTTTCTAAATTGGTTGGTTTTGGTATGTTGGATATTTTTATCTCTCCTATAGGCCTCAATTCTTCCTCATAGGATGCAACTCTTACTCGTGAGTCATACACTTGCCTCCTTGAGACAATTTCATCAATGGTTGTTCATTTCCTCTTACCCACGGGCTGTATGAATCCCCATTGAGCTGATTTCTTCTTGGATGGGCATATTCTTTCCCCCATAGGTCATACACTCTCCATTAGTTGGATGTGCATGCACCTCATGACTGAGTGTTATCGTCAAACCATTGGGTTGAGTGAGAAATTTCCTTCTTGTTGGATGGAATGTGTCTCAAGTGAATGGTGTGTTCATCTCATCCATGATTTGAAATTAATATTTAAAAATTATATTGGAGATAGATGAATTACTTTCAATAACTTTCTTGCTTCTAAGTTCATTGTTTACTTTAAGCATGTCTTCAAATGATATTAGATATACATGGTTCTTTCCTTTCGACAGACCTCCATCAACAGTAGTGATACATGACCGCAATGCATGACAAGATGCTCTTGCACACTTATTTCTGTAAATTTACTATATATGTAGTCTTGTTCCCAATCTGCAACTGTTAGAATTGCAAAGTGTTAGATAAAGTTATGTTGAATGCATGATCCCGAATAACAAGTATCAAAAAGGTTTTTCTTTTTAATTGATAGTTTTATTGTTTGAAATTTTTGAGATAAATTATGTATAAAATTTCATAGTTTATAAAATTTCAAAATTTTATACATAGTTTATTTTAATTTAAGCAACATTATGATTAACTATAAATATCTATACATTTATACACACAAACTCATAACTGTCATATCTAATAATTTGTAACTTATCGATCTGAAATGTAATAATACATTTTCTTAATTGAACTCTAAAAAAACACGTCTTGCCTCTATTTGATTTATTTCATTTGTATGTAATGCCCATCCCCACATCCGTCCTTGTACATGTTCAATTTGAAATCCCAAGGTTTCTTCTTTGCGCCACATGAAGCTTGTTTTCTAGCTTAGTTATCGCCTAAAATTAAAGTGGTTAGTAATTTGCAATATAATCAAATATCAAACCATTCTCTTTTTTTAACTTCCAAATGATATGGATGCAATTCTAATCTAATAATTAAACTCTCGACAAAGAACAATGAATTTTCAGCAATGTTCATAAATGTTTAAAAGTATTTTTTCCAAAATCAATCAGGAGTGAAATTCTCAGTGTTGCTCATGTGAATCTCATTACTACTTAAGTGAGTGTGTGGATTAAGAAATTAAGAAATAAACCTCACAGATATCATTATAAACAAGTATTTTATTCTTTATTTTTAATGGTGTAGCTTTTTTATTCTTTATTTTTTAATGGTATAGACAGTTGTTTATTTTTTTAATGGTGTAGACAGTTGTTTTTCATCACTGTTTTTCAAGTTAGTTCATTTATTTCTTTGTCATGGTCCTAGTATATTCTCATCAGACAGTCAAATCAGGATAGTCACACTATTTTTCCAAGTTAGTTCTATTATTACTTTGTCAAGGTCGTAATATTTTCTCTACTTGACTAGCATGATACAGTGAAATAGTGATGCTTAAATAGAGATGCTTTCAATGTTTTTAAATGTATAACGATAATATTTGCATGAGATTCCATATTTTTCTTTTGTGAGGAGATACCATAAAATGAAGATTTTTATTGCAAATTCTATTATTTGGACATCTCCAATTTTTTCCATTAAAGTACATTTGGATGACTGATATTTTTTTTCATTGATTCATATATGTACATGTGTTTTTTTATATTTTTTTCATTTATATATTTTAGTGGCAAGGCTAGATCGTAAAGTTATACTATAACACCAACACTAAATATATATTTTCTTACTTTTCCATTTGACTAAATTTAACCCTGACTTTAACCAAATTTATATGACCCTTAAGCATGAGTGAATTTAGGTAGTGTCAAGAACACAAACACATTGTTTCCAGATGTAATATGATTTTGTGATTGCTATAGTGCAAGTTTTAGGTTGGGCAAAGCCTGATCCAACCACAAAAGCATGTGCTACAACTATGGGACACTACACTAAATGTCACCTCGATGTAGGTCCCGCACTTGGGGGGTGATTAAGGTCACTCCTAGGAGGCGATCCCGGAGACCCTAGGGGGAATGAGAAGGATGAAGGGAAGTGTAAGGAGAAGTCCCCCAGAAGGTCAAGTGATGGAAGAATAGATTGGTTGAAAATGGTAAGTAAAGAGAGGTAAATGGATACCGTGTAAAGAGATAGTTGTCGGTGCACTTGTACCTGCCCGAGACACAAGAAAAGACACTTTTCCAACCAAGTATAGTAATGGATTAGCAAGTTAAGCTTGTTGTCCCTAAAATACAGAAGCATCCAAGTTAGTAAATCAGCAATAGATTACATCCAAATCAACAAGTAAAAGATCTATATTAGTTAGCAATGTCAGCAATAAAACTAGTAACCAATGTGGACCGAAAATAACACTTCAAGACTAAATAAAGATGGTTGTCATAAAAGTAAATTTATGCAGTAGTATATAATCCTTATGGATGTAGCATTCAATGAAGTACAACAACAAATTTGGCCATCAAAAAGTGCCAAAATCTAGCCCAATAGATGCACCTAGGTTAGTAGGTTAAACTAGCAAAGTTAGAGGGTTAGGCTACAGTTAGTTTGTGAGATATTAGCGGTTAGGGTTAGAGTATAAAACAACCCGAATGATTGTAGGTTAGTTTTACTAAACCAATAAAAATTTGTGGGAGAAAGAGGATGCCCTAAGGGAGGAAGAATCCCTAAGGCATCAAGATCATTATCCAAAAGAGACAACTTCAAAACTTGAAATTTGTATGTTTACCAAGGCATCAATTTATTTCTCCCATGCAATAAGTAAATGACTAGTGCCTTTAAGAAAGGGTTAATGGAGTCAAGAGAATATGAAGAAGCTATATAGGCCACTTCCTTGGGGGTGTAAATCCTTTCACTCCCCAAGGCAAGCTTCTCTTAGCTAGGGTTTTAACTAGGAGGGTGTATGCAATTATACTCCTCTTAGTAAACCCTTATGAAGAAATATTCCCTTAGCAATAAAATGGTGGAAACATAAGTAGGGTATGCCCTTATACTCCCTACTTGGCTCAAGCAAATAGAACCTTTAACTTGTACAAATGATAATACAAAGAAATAAATGACACCATCAAGCATTAAAAGGCAATAAAAGGTAGACTAACCACCAAAAAAGAAATGAAGAAAGCCTTCCAAGGCTAGCACACCATCTCCATCAACCATAACCAAGACATAGCCATAAAAAAAATCACGAGAGAGAGAACTAGCCAAAGAGAGCGAAAATTTCAGTGTAAGAGCCTCTCATAATGGTGAGTTATGTTATGAAACTGAGATCTTATGATCTCTATCTATACAAAATGTAGCTAACATAGTTTTCCCACATAATATTAGGGAAAACACAAGATTAGGGGTCAACAACCCCAATCTTTCCCCTTTACAAAGATAATATTTAAAAATTCTCTTTAATTTCACTTTTTCACTAAGAAAACCATAAAACAAAGGTGGCGTCATCCCTTTAAGGAGGATGTTTTGGAAAATTGAGAAAGTCGTTGAAGCTGAGCTACAAATTAGGGCCTCCAAAGGCCATGTAGCAATCATCCAGAGCCTCTCCACCTCAAAATTCCATGTGTCATGCTCTGATTCATGATCAACCACCATATGCCCCTCAAATGTGACGTCAAGCCCCTAGGGAGTGGCATTTTTCCCCTTATGGGCAAGCCGTTTGACATGCAAAGGGTGGGCTATGTCTATGCAGCTATCTCTTAAGCCTTCAAAAGCATCTCTCTGTCATCTGGAATGTGGGCCTATGTCATCCATAATGTGGGATGCTTTCCCTCATGGAAGTCGAAGCTAGGCTTGTTCTTCAAAAATTGACCACCAACCTGTACCTACAAGACAAATGGATACACCCTCAAAGGATCTCAAGTCAAAGCATCATGATGATTAAATCAAGTCAATAAAAGAGCCATTAAAGCATGTATACTAGGACTACATCATACAAACATGTGCTTAAGAAACTAGATGTTTTTCCAAGTTTGGTTGTGGGTGGGTTGGCATGGTACTTATTTTCAATGGATCAAACCCCCTAAGTCTAGCAACAACCCTATCTGAGTCAAGTGAATGAAATGAAATGGATGGGGGAAGTACTCAATGGGCATGGGGTTCATGATATGCAAGGGTCCATAATATCTCATTTATGAGTGCCTCTGTGGAGGGTGTGCCACACCTTCGTCCATAATGCATTTTTTCCAAGCCCATCAATTTCCTTTTATCTTTATTTCTTTGTATTTTATTTCAATATATCCCATAGGGAGAGTTGGAGGCCACTGCCCTGGCATGGTGACTAGATATCGATAGTGTCACCCACAAGTACTTTCACGGAAATGAGAAGACTGACTCGTGATCGTACCCCCTTTCCCTCAGCCATGCAACTGAGAGCCATTACCCTTGTATGATGGCCAGAAATGGTAATGTCATACCATTAGATACCCATGGATGTGATAGGTCGGATCATGATGAAACCCCCTATCCTCAACTGATCCTTTAAGCGTTTTTATTTACTCTTTTCATGGGGTTCTTATTTTCTTGCGGAGAAGATTTTCATTGCTTTCTCGGGATCACCTAGGTGAAGCATCTAGAAGGTTCTTTCATTATGCTTTTATATTTTTCCAGTTAACTTCCCTCCAGGTCTTCAGCCCCTTCTTCCCATGAAATGAGGAATGGTCCCTTCTAGGGTCAGTCTGATGCCATGAGGGGAAATAATGATGGAAAGTGGTAAGTATGGTCGGGAGTGGCATGATGAGTCATCAAAGGAAGCTCCCAGAAACACCCTATCCTAAGGGTGACCATCTACTTGAGTGGCCCAAGCCAACTACCAACATTTAAACAAGGTAAAATGTTAGAAAAACAGGACCGTGGAGCAATAAAATAAAACAAATGCGGAAAAAAAACATAGAAGATACACAATACAAGAGAGACATAGATTTATGTGGTTCACCCAGTGTAGGCTACGTCCACTAGAGAAATTTCCAGGTCCTTCCTTTATTATTATCCAACAAATGAAGGGATACAGCCTACAGCAAAACCCATTGTAACTTCCTCTTCTTTCTCTCACAGTCTCCTCTCTTAGAATACAATATTCGCCATCAATCATAGCCGCAATACATTTCCCTCATAAAAGAGGGTTTCCTTCTAGGGAAAACAAAACCCTAACATAATCTCTACTGTTAGATCTGCGACTTTATAATGAACGGTCCAGATTTACAATGAAATTACAATATACATTTACAAGGCAATTTTTCCTTCGGGGGCTTCACCCCCGAACCCCTGCTGGGGGCCCGCTTGCCCCGAGACCCCCCAATCGGGGGGATAGCCCCCTCGAACCCCGCAGAGGGGGTACCCCCCTTCTGCACTCCCCCGCGTGGAAGAGTGTACATACTTATGGGGGGTAAATACTTCATGGGGTATAAACATGGTTGAAAGCAAGGACCTCTGAATCTGGAAGATAATCAGGCTCCACAACCAACAATCTCCTATTTGGAGACTGATCTCAACAACTCCACCGCTGCTATATATGCTGGACTCTGAACCTTCTTGGACCTGACAAATTTCTCATCTTCATCTTCATTCTTGAAGACCAACTGAAACTGAGCAGGAACTCAGTTTCTCCCTGGTTACTCCCTTTGTTAACAT
>JASDQU010309365.1:25029-40572 GCA_032191745.1 Picea mariana
TATATAAGGAGGCCATGGGTGCACTATATTTTCAAGGAATTCATTTGTATTGTTATGCTACTTATTTTCTCTTGGAGGATCCTCTTTTCTCATCAAGAGCATGCAAGCACCATTTCATTTAGCCATTCATATCACCTCTTGAGTGAATGTGCTTTGGATTCTCTTCACCATTTCATTCTAGTTTGTTAGTTGTAAGAAGAGCTCAATCTTTGGGGGTCCAATATCCCTCCCTTGGAGGAAGAAGGGACCCATACATCTCTCTTTCTCTTTGGTGTTTTCTTTCCACTAATACAATCATTTCCATTGGTGGCATGAGTGTTGTTTATTTCTTGCTCTAATGTCCTTATGCACTCTAACTTAGTTTTTCCTATTGTTCTTAGTTTAGTCTTTTGTTTATATCATATGCTTGATGTTTCTAACTCTTGCATTCACTGTTGTCTCGCCTAGCTAACCCAACTGGGCTTGTAAGCATCTCTATTTTGCTCATTTTGGGTGACAAAAGAGGTGAAACAACATGACTTATTTAGGGCCCATGCCCCAGGTAAGTAGGTAGGTCATCTTGCTTTCCTTGAATTTGCATCTTGATTTTCTCATATTAGTTTAGATGCATTTCATTTTCATTTTTCTCTACTTGCATGTTGATTTCATGTTTAGTTTAGAAGTTTTTGAAAAAATGATAAATTTTTATTTTCTAGATTAGTTTCCATTTGGATTTTTATGTATATGGACGAAGGGTGATAAAACCACCCTAGATTTGATGGTTTTTATTTCATTGTAGGAACATGTCTACCAGGAGATTTTGTGGTTCTCATGCACTCTACAGTGAGCACATGTCCCCAAGTAGGAGCCAGATGTTATCCCCATTTTGTGGAATAACTAAGGAGATCATTTCTCCAGGCCCTCGGGTTGTGGATATGGAGTGTCGAGGGACTACATGACCAGTAGTGTCCACTTGCACATATAGAATCCCACTCCATCACCACATTTGATCCATTGTCAAGGCATCTTCCACACCATCTAGATCCTGGAAAGAAAAAGGGTCTTTCTCCATGCGGTACAGGTCATGTATTGTGGCAGGTAATCACCCTAATATTTAAGGCATTTGAACATGTTGTATTTAAAATTCTTTTTATTATAGAACGCCTGCTTGGAAATTATGATTTTGACCCTGTTTCACCTTGGTGAGTTTCATTTATTTCCTAGTAAGTGGCCAACCTTTGGGAAAGGTTTGTGGCTGGGGTCCCTTGAGGGGTTATCGTACCATTCTTGACCATACTTATCACTTTTCTCTCATTACGTTCCCATCATACTGTCCTCTTCTAGGTCCTTTGACTTTAGTGAACCAAGAAGGGCATGCACCTCATTTCATGGGAAGAAGGGGTTGAAGGCCCAGAAGGATTGTTGTTGGCTAAAAATATAAAATTCTATATATAGACCTTTGAGATGCTTCACCCAAGTATCCCCCGAGAAAGCAATGAAATGGTTCTTTGTAAGAAAAGGGGGACCTGGAAAATAAGTGATAATGAATGCTTAAGGGGTTAGTTGGAGGATAGGAGGTCTCATCATGAGCTGACCTATCATGATCAAGGGTATCTAGTGATATGGCATTACCATCATCTTGTCACCAAGACAAGATAGTGGCTCTCAGTTACACAACTGAGAGAAATGGGGTCTCATCATGAGCCAACCTTCTCATTTAATCAAGGCATTTGTGAGTGACACCGTCATTATCTAGACACCATGGCAGGATAATGGCCTTCAACTTGTTCCTTAAAACATGAAAGAAACAAAGAATGCCAAGAACATGGGATTGGAAAAAATGCATTGCAAATGAAGGTGCCACACACCCTCTACAAAGGCACCCATGAATGAGATAGTACGAGTCCTTGTATGTCATGAAACTCAATGAACTATGAATTCTAAACCCCTTCCACCTCATCATCCATTACATGACCTTGAAAGGCCATTCTTGGGAGCATCCCCTACTTGATGGCTTTGTTTTACCCAATAGGACTCTTATGACACCCCTCATATACTAAAACTTGGTCAATTGTATAAGGTTTTAAGCATTTGTTTAATTTTATGAGGTAGTTTTGATGCACATGTTTAGGTGCCTTGATTTTTAGATGGGGTTTACACTTGTCATGATATCTTTGAATTTAGATATTCGAAGGGCATACCCTTTTGTTTTTAAGTTCTTTGTTGGTGGAAAATTTTGGAGGAGCAAGCTTAGCTTGGGCTTCCATGGGGCTTGAATCCCACAGGTTGGATCCCAAGGGCCCACATGCCAGATCACGATGAATTGCCTTTGGAGGCTTAGAAGACATAATGGATGACATGAACTAATCCTCACATGCCAAATGTTTTTCCCAGGAAAGGAAAAACGTCACTTATGGAGGTTTGATGTCACCTAGAGGGCTAGGGTTTGGTGGTGAAGGTGTTGTTTGATGACATGTTGCTCATTTTGAAGGAAGGAGACTTGAAGACCATCAAGAGAGGACTTGGATGAGTGAGAAGTGGCCTTTGGAGGCCCATCCATGAATCTACTACCCCAACAACTTCTTCAAAGTGCCAAAACATCCCCTAAAGGGGTGACATCACCTTATTCTAGGGTTTCTTTTGTGTAAAAGTGAATTTTAAGATGAATTGTTTAATATTATTTTGTTGCAAGGGTAAGATAAGGGTTGTGGACCCCTTATCTTATGTTTTACCCTTACTAATGTGGAAAAACTATGTGGTAGAAATTTGTATAAATAGAGATCATGAAATTGAAATATCCCAAATCCCTCAGATCTAGATATTTACTACTATGACATATATGATACTTTGGGAGTTTCTGGATGCGTTTTAATGGTTACTGATTACTATTTTGTGGTGTTTATGTGTTAATATCATGACGGGAATTACAATATAGCATGCAGAAAAATATAAGAAATAACCTTAGCTATACCTCGTAGAGAATGATATGAGCTATAATACAATGCAAATCACTAAAGAAAATATTTGGAACAATAGATATAGGTGAATATGTGGTCAAAATTGAATATCCACTGCATGTGTGGATGGATCTGTTGCATGCAACCCAAAATACCCGTGAAAACTGTTGTTGGACACTAGAAAACTCACCCTAGTGGCTAAACTCATCAAATCGACCTAAAAAATGTCTCAAAATGGTCTCCCTACTGCCTATGAGCCTTTCCCTGAATGTCGATCTGAATATCTAGCCACTATCGGTCTATATGAATCCTGACTAGACTCCCTTGGGGTTTGTGCACCTCTTTTAACCCTTTGTCATGCCCTGGATGATCTGAACATCAAAATAGTACTTTGGTTGTCTCAATGAGTGTGCCCTAGTCCCCTTTTTAATGGGTCAAAAGGGAATTGTCAGACCTAACCTATTTATCCCTCTAGAACCCTAATTGAGTATCCTCAAGAGTTGCATACTTCCTATCTGGAAATCACACTCTGGGATATTCCTCTATCAAAATAGAATGATATTGGTCTCAAAATATGATCCCTAGTTCCCTCTCCAATGGGTTGGAAGGAATCGACTAGATCTTCCCTAGATGGGTCTGGCTACCTCCAGAAGTCTCCTAAAACCCTCACACTCACCTATTGAATGCACAATGGCTAAACTAGATCTGTGTGTTGTTGCTGAATAACAATGAAGAATATGGATGGTCCTCACAATGGCTAGGGTGTGTCCCTCAACACCGAAACCAATCCATGGTGTTGGTTTCCTCCAGAAACCCACAAAACAACCGAGGTCAACTTTCTCTCTTCTGGAACTTGTTTCTCAAATCCATAATCATCAATAATGAGGAATTAGGTCGAATTCACCCCCTTTATACCTCCTCTATCTAATTATTCATTGACATGCATGGCTTAAGTGAATTTTCCCTATGTTCTAATTTATTATTCACTTAAGTCACTTAGACCCCATTTTTAGTCTAATTAAACATTCACTTTATCACTTAATCACTTTTTCCTTTTAATGTCACTTTTCGGTTAAACTTTGATGAGATCACATTTATTAGAGAAGGTGTTCCCCTATGTTCATGAATATAGTTTACGAAAACTGGTAGACTTCTAAGTCACTTCATGTTGGGGTCATCATTGGGAAAGGGACATCACAATTTTCCCTTCCCGAGATTGCTTGTCCTCAAGAAACATCAAGCCTGGGTTTCATAGTATGTTCTCTGCCTCCCATGTGGCATCCTCCACTGGAAGTCCCCTCCATCTGACCAAGAAATTTATAATGATCCTTCTCCTCAACCTATGCTCCTTGTGATCAAGTACCTCCTTCGACACCAACTCCAACTAGCCCTCCTCATCTAATGGTGGTAACTCCTCTAAAGTGGTAACATGTTGCCCCAATGTCTTCTTAAGGCAATAAACATGGAACACATTGTGTATCTCTCTACCCTTTGGTAGATATAGCTTGTAGGACACTTCAACCACTCTTCTGATGAACCTGTATGGCCCATAGAATATGGGTTTTAACTTTTCTTCTCTTCTTCTCTTCAAATTAGACTGTTTATATGGTCGTAGTCATAGAAAAAAAAATCCCCCATATCAAAATGGTGCTCTTTTCTCTGTGTATCTGCATACATCTTCTATTGGTTATGTGCTACCTGCAGATTTTATTTCACTACTTGTAAGATCCTATGAATTTCCTCTATCCAATACTTGGCCCTAGGGACTCTGTTATCCCCAAACAATGTCTCCACAAAGGAAGTCATGCCGTATCGATATAAATCTCTGAATGATGACATCTGGATGGAAATATGATATGTCGTGTTGTAACAGTACTCACCCATATGGGCTAATAAACAAAGAACTAATGCTAATAACAATAAAAGAAACTAAAATAGAGTGCATAAGGGAAATAGAACAAAAATTAAACAACATGCATTCCACCAATGGATAAGTTGTATTAGTGGGAAAACACCAAAGAGAAAGGGAGACTTATGGGTCCCCTCTTCCTCCAAGGGAGGGCTCTTGAATCCCCAATGATTGAGATCTTCTTACAAGTAAAAAACTAAAAGGAAATGGTGAAGAAATCCAAATACCATCCACTCAAGAGGTGATGTGAATGGCTAAATGAAATGGTGCTTGTATGCTCTTGATGAGAAAAGAGGATTCTCCAAGAGAATATAGGCAGCATAACAATACAAATGAATTCCTTGAAAATATAGTGCACCCATGGCCTTTTTTTATAGAAAAGATTTGAGGAATTATTCAACCAGTCTTTAGTGTGAACAAGGGGCTCTTTAGGGCACCCTTAGGTCTTTGACCAGCCCCCCACTCAAATTCAGCTCAGATTTGGGTGTCAAATTGACTTGGGAGATGAACCTTAACCGGCCCATGCTTGCCTGCAAAAAAGCTAAATTCAGAGATGAGTTGAGAGAATTTCATCTGAAATTTCTTTCATGGCCACGTAATAGAAAGTGAATGGGTTTTTTAACCCACATTCGCATCTTCCGAGCACGTGTGCCAAACCCACTGTGTTTCTCAGTGCATTCTACACACTGCACCAAAAGGTTGTTTTCCATTTGCGCATTGGCACCCAATGCGCCTTTGTCTACTCTGCGACCCATGCATTTGTCCAAAAAATCATACATTGTAAGGGTTTTTGTGATCTGTTGGAGGTCCATAGCCTTCTTAAGTTTGATTTTATGTAGATTGTAATATGCACCACACTTAGATTCCCTCTCAACATGAAGGGTTAGTCAAAACATAGGTACTTATGGGGTTAAATCCATATTTATCCTCTTTTTGCATTCATTTTTCCACATGGATGGCTTTCTTTGATTAAAGATAAGTTGGAATCATTCTATATCAAAAATATAACTACTTGCATTGGGACTAGAAATTGAACATCAATCTTTGAGTATGCTCTTCTCTCGTGCCATAAAGCGATCTTGAGAATCAGAAAAATGATTTAGGGAAAATTTGATCTCCCTTAAAGACAAAATATTTAGGAGAGGACAACAGCCCCCTCTGGACTCCTCTTAGTTTCTTTTCAAACACATCTTAAATTTGTAAGGGCCCATACATGCCCACATGCTACAAAGATAGGATAGTTTTTGAATTTACTTTCTTAGACTATATCACTAGGGAAGTTTAAAGGTTTTGGAACGAGCCCATACATGCCCACATGTCCACAATCTAGGATAGTTTTTGAAGATTTATTAGATTAAATCACATTAGGGAGTTAAATGATTGGTAAGGACCCATATGTCCACATGATAGTTCTCTAGGGACTTTAAAATTCCACAAGGTTATACCAATGGCATTTAGTAAATTAGGTAATCAAGACTTGTAAGGACCACACGAAGTCCACATGCAGCAAGGTGACACCTAACTTATTAAAAATTTGGCACACTTTCACTTGTTCACACACAAAGTCACTACTCACTCACATAGCTTCATCTAGAAAATCATGGAGGTTGAAGTAAGTTTCCTCCAAAGGGGTTTTGAAACGTCCCACTCCTTTTTCTCGACGAGACTATCCACTCCCACTTAATTTCAACGAGATTGGTTCACACCCCCAATTTCTCAAACAACCACATCTAAAATTTTTCTAAAAAAACTCACTAATTTTTCCTCCACAGGAGGTGCCAAAATAATTTTTTTTATTCTAGGTAAGATCTCGGGGATAGGCATCCAAATAAATCCCAATTATCTGGTTCTCACATCTTCAAACAATAGAAGTTGTCAAATAGGGAACTTTAAATCCTCCAAGTCAAGTGTTCCTAACACGATAAAGCAGGGAGATACCCGTGAAGGGTCAAAGGTCGAGGTCCAATTGTTCTATGATTCCCCCCTTAAGGCACCCACCTCTTGGACGGGATCCAACCCGTGATCCATTTCTTAGGCCGAAAATCTAAATGTCGCACTTTGACTGAGGTACCTAGTGACCAAATTTTAGGATATCTACCCAGGTGGAAATTGTGGGCTGCAATTGCACCTTGATCAGATTTTGTGTGGCTATTGGGAAATATCGCCAGCTCTTTCGGGATATGCACCCTCTACCCCTCATTATAATTGATTACTTCATCCTTCACTAGTTCCTCTTCTAGTGGCTTCAGACCCCATTGTTGAGCGCTATTGGAAGGTCTAACGCTATTTTAGAGGAAGGACGTTACATCTTCTAGGACATTAGCATTTTGTTTTCTTTGTTCTCCACATGGAAAAAACCTACCTACCCATATGTATGCTTCTTTATCAATTTATTTATGTATGATGCTCTTGTGATTACATGCGATTGTGAGATATATTGTGAAGGTCCAAAAAATCATAAACAAAGACTTTTGTTCATTTATTGCTCTCATCACCATTTGAACACATCCACTTTGCTAGTCATACATCATAGGGGACCCAAAGAATCCCTGTCATTCCAGACGCTTGCTAAATATACCTCCCATTCTAAGGGGAGTTCCTAGTCTTTCCAACTCATCGGATCCACCTTCTCACACTCTTATGAGTGCTATCATCTTAGGATCTGATTTGCTTGGTTCCACTTTACTTGGGTCCACTTCCCAAGGTCAACCATCCACCCACTTTCCTTTACAAGGAAGCGGGGGGCACACTTCTTCCCCAGGAGGAAGTACAACCCCACCTAGGCCCCCTCAAGGGTCACAGACACACAACACTCACACCATGGCTGGAACTAACCCTCCTCACGAGTAAGGAACACAAACCATTCCCACCATGACGGGAATTAACTCTCCACCTCCACCCCAAATTCCATACTTGGCTTCCCTCAACATACCGGATCTGACTAAGCTCACCAATGGTCCTATCTTGCATGACCCCACATGGCCCACAATGCCTACCAAAATCCCTTTAGACATTCCCAAGTTTTAAGGAAAAGAGAGAGATGACCCAACCAACCATATCATGACCTTCCATTTATGGTTCTCTTCAAACAACATCATGGAAGACTCTGTTCAGTTGAGGTTATTCCAATGCACGCTCACTGGCCCACTAGCCAAGTGGTATGTAGAAGAAAAATCTGGGTCCCATGTGACCTTTGCATCTTTTGCCAAAGCATTTTTTACCTTCTTTCAAATACCAATCTATCATGAAAATGGTCTCGAACTACTCTCAGAGTTTAAACAAACCTCTGCTACACACATCGCTGACCACATTCACGAATGGCATCGACGACGTAGTCTATGCAAAGCAGAAGCCACCAAGCAACAATGCCTTAATTGGTTTCTCAAATCACTTGTTTCCCTCCTTGCCAAGGAAATGGCCACCACATTCCCTCAGTCTGAAGAAGAAGTCATAAACAAGGCTCAACAGTTTGAGCTCATTTATTCACAGTCAGAACACCTATATACGATACTACCTGATGCCCCGAGACCCATTCCATTCGGCCAGGACAAACCCGGGATGTATCACTTCACATATGGATTGATTGGTACCACTACACACCACAATCCACCCCTCCAACAACCACCTATGTATGGAACACCTCAATATCCGCCAGTATATGGAGGACCCCCTTATTATCCTCCTCCCCCTTATCAACAACCATACCTTGTTGCCCTCCCTCCACCCATAAGTGGACCCCACTAGCACCCATAGTATGCCCAGCAGCCCAACCAAGTTCTGGTACTCCCCCTACATCTTCTTACACCCTAAGCACTAGTGAAAGCACCAGGCCTTCCTATGTACCTTACAGATCATTACCCCCAAATAATCTGTACTTTCCATTTCCTATCCTTCCACATCCCATGGCTCCACCACCATGACACCAACATGCTGTCGTTAAGCAATATCAAAATTTTGAACAGCTAAATACAGAAAATTTGACCCATCAGTCGAACAATGCCAAAAATAAAGGAAAAAACCGAAACAATAATAATCCAGGACCAGGAGAGAACCAAAACCACCCCCAACAGAACCAACCTGCCGGGGGCAATGAGAATCAGGGGAACCAGAACCCCCAAGGGGGAAATAACAACAAACGCCAAGGGAAGAACAACAACAATCTTTAGACAAACTTCCCTTGTGCCCTTTGCGGTGAGTATGGCCATTATACTCACCATTTCCCTCAAATTTTAGACTTTAAACGGATGAAAGAATCTGGAAATGGGCCACATCCCCCAGCACCGCCTGCCCCCCAACAGGCCCCACAACAATATGTATAGCAACCACCCCTTGTCGTACTGTAAAACCCCATTCCACACCAAGTGGTGATGAACACCCAATAGGAGATGCATCCTGCCCCACCACAGATAGGACAATATTCCAAACTAGGCACTCCTACTGATCGCACTATCCTCCTCACTAGTGAGGAAGAAGTTCTTCTACAAATGCACATTCGTCAATATAGCGCACCTCCTGACTTCGCTCCCACTACCTCGAAAATAGTCCCAGTCAAAACCAGACCACCTTTGATGATTCCTCGGCCTAATACTGACACACCCCTTTGTATTCCTCGCATCCCATTATGACGGAATGTCAATAACCCTCAGGCTAGGGTGGCACACAATTATAGTCTGGTCGATGACTTGGCACAATCTTCTACTACTATGTCAGTTTTAGAAGTCCTGCAAACCTGTCCTACTCAACGGAAGTCATTACTTTCCACCCTAGGGGAATTCAACCCTACAGACACTCATCTGATAACCTTTGATCTTGATAGTGGGGAACCCCATCACCCCGCTCTGGTTTCTTTCCAAATACCGGTTAAAATCATGAACATCAAAGTTCATCGCTGCATCATTGATGAAGGTGCATCCACATGCATCATGTCCAAAACCGCATGGAAGAAACTGGGTTCCCCCGATCTCATACCATCAACCATCACTCTGAGAGCTTATGATGGACGACCATCCTCTCCTGAAGGGCTCTTTAAATTTCCCTGTTGAACTCAGGGGAAAAACTATCCTCATTGACATTGAAGTTATCGACACTCCACTAGATTACAACATCTTGTTTGGGCGTAGCTACATGTACGCGATGAAGGTTGTGGCCTTTTATGTGTTTCGTACAATTATGTTCCCCCACAATGGGAAGATCATCACCATCGACCAAGTATCACATTTTGTCCACACTAATATCGATGCCTACCCACTCATCGAGATGGGTCCCAGAATTTTCAAAGACCCATCCTTGCTAAGGACATACCATGGAGCCTCTGCTCATACATCCCTCAGCACAAGTATGTGTCATCTCATCCAATGGAATAGAAACTAGAGATACCCTTCCTCCCACAGAGGCTTCATTACTATCTGACATCCCATTAGTCATAGATGTCCTTCCTCAGGAATCCCTTGAGAACCCTCCATCTCCCCCTGTTCCTGATTACACACTCCCCCACAGCCACATTCCGATTTGGGAGACAGTCCCCCAAGCCATTACTCAAATCCCCTTCTTTTACCCCCCATTGGGTGTACAAGCCTTTCAGGTAGTCGCAACGCTTACCCTTCCCAATATGGTGCTGGAAATTCCAGTATGGTATCTCCATCCACCTAAGATGGTCCCTCAACCATCCCTCCCTCCCCAAACAGAAGGAATCCCAATGCAGGTTCCAATACTTACTCCCACCACCCCTCCCACACCCCCACTCACTAGCACCACTGCTACAGTTAGGGGAAAACGGAAGAAGACAGAGCCCACTGCTCCTTTTCCACCATGAGTCCAACCTCCTTGTGCACTATGCGAGAAATATGGACACCCCAACAATAAGTGCCCATCTCTCCATGTGATGCACAATTTAATTCAACCCCCTCAACTGACGACACCACTCATCATTTCCTCCAGTTCACCTAATTATAGAATTACATCCTCTATAGGAAGCAAAGGCCTGCAAACCAAATTTTCATGTGCTATTTTTTCAGAGTATGGCCATTACACCCACCATTTCCCTGCACTAACTCAATTTCGACAGATGCTAGCATCCATATGCCAGAGCTTTAAGAAAGAACCCATCCCATCCTCATCATCTCACACACATGTCACTGGCATCCACTATGTCATGACCTCAATCAATAAACGGATGATATGTCCTTGCTCTCTCTATGAAGCCCTAGACCATTTCACCTATCCGTGTCCCACAATTATTGAATACAGGCGTCGCCAAATGGCCCTTATTCAAAATCCTACAACCCCCCCCATTGCCAGAAGAACTGGTAATTACCCCTACTCCATCACCTGATGTTGTTCATACCTTCTCTCTTGAACCTGAGGAACTCCTGACTCCCCCATGGTTCCTGGATAGTTTATATGAGGATTTCCCCCAAATCCCCCTAATTCTCCAGTTCATTTCCCCACGGAAATTTTACGCCCGACTACCATTTTTAACCCACAGTATCTCGATATTTGGTTTATGTCAAACAAACCCGCACAACCCCCTTGTGTCATTCCCCCTACCCCTTCAACCACGAGATCAAGATCCCACCACCTACACAGTCACATTCCCCGGGCCACCATCCATCCTCGGCCCCCGGGGAGAATTTTTATCACATCACGCCCAAGTATGCATGCTTATGTTCAAAATTATCAAATAACCATTATATGTTCTTTATCTTCAGATATTGTTCACGTCGGGTATTTGGTTTTCATGTGTGTAGGTACTTGGTCACCACAAATCAGCATGACCCTTT
This sequence comes from Picea mariana, assembly GCA_032191745.1. Lineage (NCBI taxonomy): Eukaryota > Viridiplantae > Streptophyta > Pinopsida > Pinales > Pinaceae > Picea > Picea mariana. The sequence continues at coordinate 36,654 of JASDQU010309365.1, forward strand.
CAGGTATATGATCGCTACTGGCATGTAATCATTCCCTCTGAATATCAATTTCATCTCCCAGTCACACCCTCTGATATTTTCCTCTAAGGTCCCCCCATCCAACTCTACAATACTCACACCTCCGCTACATTTCAGTATTGTCACCCGATAGCACTCTTTCCCACATGAGTTGTCCCATTTATAGTCCTCCTTGACACTTTGACACTCATGCTTCTTTCACCTTCTAGCGCTGGGAGTCCTCATAGTCTTTGCATTCCTGAGCATTAGCTGCATGCTCCTTATCCTCATTTTTCTAACTTCCCCATAATGGACTCCCAAGTAATCTCGTCGTGATTCACATTTTGACTGCACCTCCGTAGTATCATTAGCCCTCCATCTCATCCACCATCAGTTTTCCCATCTGCAGATTGTCCTCCATTCATTTTACCTAATACAAAAACCCACTTATGGGGCCCCCACCCTCCACCTATTTTCCACACAACTTGCACCCTCACAGGCCAAGCCATGTTGCACTAGGGCACCCATTTCTGTATCTGTATGCTCATCCCCAATTATTCTTTATTTATTTGGTAATTGTACAAAGCCTTTTTTTTCAGCCATTACATAGTTTTTTGTCGTCACCTTTGGTGACCTTCCTTTTCCGAAAAAAGTAACCAATGTTGCCCTTGGTTGGGGCATTCATTGCCTTCTCCTCCTATTGACATCATCCATAAACCCTGAGTATCCCACAGTCCATTTATCGCTGATCTCTGAGTTTGTCCACTTTGTCACACCTCTAGCACAATTTAGCCCTAGTCTAGTCGTCCCCTTGATGCTAGATTTAGTTCCATGGTTGTTGCCACTTATCCTTCACAAATATCCCCAACCAAGGTAAATATTGAGTCTCACCACATCTTGACTTCATCCATGTATCTCCTCAGTCCCTGATCTTATCATGTGGATTTCATGAAGCCCTTTTCTTCTTGGAGTCGCGTCTCCCTTCCTATCGACATCAACATAGTTTCTAGAAGGGTGACAATATCTTGACTCTCATTACCTTTACAATGAGGTGTCTCGGACGGAATAGAGAGAACCATCATTGCTCTTTGTTGTCGTTGACCCCCATGAAATTTGACTTCAACACTTTATCATGTTGCGGTGGGTCTTACTTTGCGACTATTGCAGTTGATTTTTATATTTGACGAAGATCTATGGAAATTGATAGGCTATCAATGCATGTGTATCATCGACACTTATTACAGGTGTCCTCACCTCTTTTCAGAGTTTGTTCACCATCAGAATTGTCCTCTGCTATTATCAAAATGCCCCCGAGAGCACTGCAGTCGTCTACACCAACACACAACTTTAGTTACTGTATTACACATTTTTGAGTTACATGACACGACCATGGGGCATGAATGCCTCGTTTGTACACAATTTTATTTTTTCACACCTTGTGAATGGTTTGGATCCTACCGGTTCCCCTCTCCCCCCAATGGGTCACTCTTGAAATTCCCCTCAACACTCTTTCTTACAACGGTACTCTCCATAGAAGAAACATTGATGTATTTCGGCTACACGTATGCTCCTAACCTCACACATCAGGGGGCATTTGTTATCACTGGAATTTTTTCTGCAAATGGTTACAGGAATCTAGCATCTTCAAACACCCATTAGTTCATGCATGGCCCAGAAAATGCATTTCCAAAGGGCACAAAACTATACAACTGGTTAAAAAATCAGCATGCACTAAGGATACAAAGGCATTACACGCATGTGCGACAGTCGAATAACGTCGGAAAAGAGCATATGCACCCGATGCGTGACTGTGGATGCAAAAATATGCGCACACCTCAGAATGACGCATTTATTATTTTGGTCAGCCTTCCACCCACTTCTGGTTCATCTCCCAAGTCGATTTGACACCCAAATCTGAGATGAATCCGAGTGGGGGGTTGGTCAAAGACCTAAGGGTGCCCTAAAGAGCCCCTTGTTCACACTAAAGACTGGTTGAATAATGCCTCAAATATTTTCTATAAAAAGAGGCCATGGGTGCACTATATTTTCAAGGAATTCATTTGTATTTTTATGCTGCCTATATTCTCTTGGAGAATCCTCTTTTCTCATCAAGAGCATACAAGCACCATTTCATTTAGCCATTCACATCACCTCTTGAGTGAATGGGCTTTGGATTTCTTCACCATTTCCTTTTAGTTTGCTACTTGTAAGAACAACTCAATCATTGGGGGTTCTAGAGCCCTCCCTTGGAGGAAGAGGGGACCCATAAGTATCCCTTTCTCTTTGGTGTTTTCCCACTAATACAACTTATCCATTGGTGGCATGCATGTTGTTTAATTTTTGTTCTATTTCCCTTATGCACTCTAGTTTAGTTTCTTTTATTGTTATTAGCATTAGTTCTTTGTTTATTTCTTATGCTTGATGTTTTTAACTCTTGCATTCACTGCTGTCGTTTCCAACTAACCCAACTGGACTTGTAAGCGTCCTTATTTTTCTCATTTAGGTGATGAAAGGGACGCAAGAAAATATATGTTATTCCTATGAATAGAAATAATTTTTGGACTAACAAGTGGATGCAGGATCCTAGAAACATTTTTTTGCAGTTCCATCACTATGATCCCAGTACACAGTACAAGAAAGGTTGGGGATCATTTAAGAGAAAGAGAGGATTGACTCTTTGTTATAGTTTCAGAAGACCGAGACATCTTTATAAGGAATGCCCTGGTACAGGTCCTATTTGTCTTTGTTGTAAATTTGTTTGTCATGAGGTTTTGGACTATCCTAGAATGATTGCTAAAGTTGAAAACATGAATATGAGACAAGAAAACCATGAAGAAGGTCAAGAGATTAAGGATATGCTAGAACACCAGAAAGAATTAGAGACTATACTATTACAGATGAAAGAAACCATGAACGATCACAAAGACATTAGTTTACCAGAGACCTTAAAAGAGAAGCAGTGCATAGAAACAAGAATAGGAGACTTTGACATAGATTGTGTATTGGATGCAAAAACACAGGTGAACATTATGCCATAAAGTACTTGGGAAATTTTGGGAAAACCTGCTATGATTCCTTCATTGGGAGGAATATGATTGTTTAAAGGAAAGATGATAACCCTATGTGGAAGACTTACTCATGTACCTATGAGTGCTCATGAAACATCGACATAAGAAGAATTCAAGGTCATTAAGTTTGTTGAGAACAACACTCCTTTTTCACTTTTCTTAGGAAGGACTTGGATTGAGAGAGATTAGATCCGAAGGAAAGAAGAAGAGGAAGATATAGAACAGAAAAAGAAAGAATTAAGAGATTTCATGGCTAGGATAATAACGTGCTTAATAGAAGAACATGAGGACAAGTTGAAGCAACTGAGGGCTAGAGACCTGGCTGTCGAAGTTGAAAGAATGGAATAAGGCTTAAATAACTTATCCATGTAGAAGAGAAGAGAACCTACTCCAGAAACAATAAGAGAAGAAGTATTTCCCTTGAACCCTGTGAAAGACCCCCAACAATGCGAAGTTACTATGCTAAAAGAAGATAAGAAAAAGAATGGAAAGAGGAATCCAGAGATGCATATCACAGGAAAGAAAGTGAGAAAGATCAGCAAGAAGAAAGCAAAGCTAGAAAAATTGTAGGAGATTCCAGAGAGGACTTCACAGAAGGAAGGCTTGCAGAACTTGAACCTCGCTGGAATAGCAAAAAAGCACAGACTGGAACTTCGACTTGGTGAAATAATATGACTGTTGGAGGCATCCTAACCATTAGAACGATGCTCCAGAATGGCTAGAAACACAATCATTTCCAGAAATATCTCCATTGGACCTTTGGGACCGTTCCATAACAGATATATTAAGGCATTCCTACCCGTTGGAGGAATCCATTACGACGTTGTCTATTTAGTCTGTCGCATGTCTCACTG